>CM028348.1:46800002-47059880 GCA_016618105.1 Dendrobium huoshanense
ACACATGCGTACCTTTTCCATAAACACATATCATTCCAAAACACATGCAAAAGAGATCAAAATTTAAATATTCAATTAATTACATTTTTTGAATGAGATAAGAATAGGTTGAACTGAACACTAAATTGGGAGGTGTTACAACTCTCCTTATCTCAGAAAAATGTCATCCTTGACATTTCAATACTTAGATATATGATAATAGAAATAGATTAGGATAAAATTATCTCTGTTTAGACTTCTTTTCCCAAGTAACTTCTTGTTCAGTTTTATTTTTTAACTAAACTTTTATTGAAACTTGTTAATTATGAATTAAGTTGTTAGACCTAAGCTTATGTCCCAACGGCTAACCAAGAGGGGGGGGGGGGGGGGGGGGGGTTGAATTGGTAATTTAAAAAATTCTCCTCTTGTTAATTGGAATTTTAAGAGTTTAAAACTGATGAAATGGTTAGTAGTTTTAAAAACAATTTTTTAACCATAGATATCAACAAAACAAAAAAATAAAAAAGTAGCAGAAAATAAAAGACACAAGATATAGTGGTTCAGTCAAACATGACCTACCTCCACTCCCTGAAGTCTCCCACTTTCAGGTATTACATTATTACCACTAGTGTCTCTTCTTTTGTCCCCACAGCAAGGCGGAGAAGCCTTCACAAAAACTCTCTTTCACCACTACCCAGTGCGGCAGAGAACCATCGTCCTTTTACTCCCTCCAAGTGTAGGCAGTGTAACGTCATCCTTTTACACCCTCCAAGTGTAGGCAGAGTTCCATCATCCTTTTACACCCTCCAAGTCTAGGCAGAGAACCTTTGACTGTTCACACTTTCTAAGTGTAGGCAGAGAACCTTTTGTTGTTCACACTCTCCAAGTGTAGGCTGAGAACCTTCGGCTGTTCACACTCCTCGAGTGTCGGCAGAGAATCGGAACTTCTTGAAAGATCTCCTCACGAGAAATTTATAAGGACAAGAGAAAAGAGTGAAGTAATCACAAATCACAAATATAGATCCTTACCTTTGAGTAACCAAGTGAACCCTTCACGCTTCAGTAATAAGAAATCTCCTTCACACACTCTCTCTCATTCTCTCCTTCCAATTCCCTTATGTATGCACGAAGACCAAGTGAAAAAAAGATTTAAAGATAGTCTAACTTGGACCTTTTATATAGAAAAGACACAAAAAACCATCCAAAAATTGCATTTTTTAATTTCTGACCATTTATGATCGTCCCGTATGATCTCATTTCATACGTACAAATTGTGTAAAAATAGTTACGTATGAACTACATGTAAATTAGTATGAACTACATTCATACCCAATAATCATCCCGTACGAAATAAGTTCATATGGTACAAACTAAGTTCGTCCGGTACGAACCATTATTCCCAAGGTTCGTTGGTACGAAAATGTAGGATGGACTACAAGTTCAAAGAATAGAGGACATCATTATGGGAAGAATTGGTAAAATCTTCTGGACAAATAGTTCAAAAGTATAAGTCCAGAGGACTTTGTCCTGGGACTAATGGGTTAAATCGTCTGGATAAATAGTTCAAAGCACAAGTCCAGAGGACATTGTCCTGGGACGAAAGGGTAAATTTGTCTGGATGAATAGTTTAAAACACAAGTCCAGAAGACATCATCCTGGGATGAAAGGGTAAATTCATTTGGATGATTAGTTCAAAATAGTAATCCAGAGGACATCGTCCTGGGACGAAAGGACTTAGAAAAATTCTCGCCCGCTCTGTTTGTTTCATTGCTCTTTTTGGGAGTATAACTGACCAGATCATCCCGTACGAACATGGTTCATACTATACGATCAATTTTAAAAATTATGAATTTTAACTCTCCCCCGTTGTGTGTGTGCTAAGTTACTCAATTTATAATTACACTCTCATAGACTCAAATAAAATGAAAAATTACAGACTCCAGTTTTACAAAACATTCTAAGCAGATCTTGATTTGAAGTCTTCAATAATATGGAGTATGATTTTCGTGAAATGTTTGTACACACAAGAGGAAAAACAACTCTTCAAAAACATTTTAGGAGAAAATAATAATCAAAATAATAATATTTGGAATCATCAAAACATATAAGTTGCAAAGTGTAAAACATGCAAAGCTAAGTAGCAACTCTCTCAACAACTTTAACCATTATAATCTATTTATTTCTTAACTTTATTATATCATAAGTTATGATATGCTCTAATTCTTCTTTGTAACTCAGATTTGGACGTACTTCATTATATTCAATTAGAATATGATTTTTTCAGAACTAGATACCTATTTCCTTAAAAGTGACATGTGGAATACATTATAAACATCAAGCATATGATCTGGTAATTGTAATTTGTTGGTAGACTTTTCAATCATTCCCATAATTTTCAAGGGTCCAACATACTTAGGACTCAACTTTCCTTCCCCGCCAAACATGTTAATGTATTTCACCGGTCTTATCTTAACATATATAAAATTGCCCACGTAAAACTCCACATCATATTCTTAGCATCAAAATACTATCATTGTTTATTCTTTATAAGTTTCAATCTATCATTGATTAAATGAATTTTTTAGTAGCATCATCAATATAGCACAATCATATGTATTTCACCCACCTCTATTCAAGATAGAGAGGTCCTACACTTTCTACAATACAAAGTTTCATATGGAGCCGTATTTACGCTTAACTGAAAACTATTATTATAAGTAAAGTCGATTAGATGAATGTGATCCTCCCATATGCGACAAAAATCTAGAAAAATCTTCAAGTACATATATAGTCATCTCAGACTGTCTATCAGTTTGAAGATAAAATATCATACGGAAATGCAATTTTATATCAAATCTTGTCGAACACCCCTCCATAATATATAGGTAAACATGTCATCTATGTTAGAAATTATAATCTTATATATCTCAGGTAATCTAATAATCTAACACACATATATTTGTTCGAATTTATCTATAAAGTCAAACTGAAATCATAACAGAGAGTTGAATTTGTCAAACAATAAGCTACAATCCAAGCATCATCGTATCCTTATATCAATCGAAAAAAAAGATAGCAAAATTCATTGTCACGTCTTCTCATTTCCACTTAGAAGTGGATAATAGCTACAAAACATCACCTAGTTGCTGATGTTCTACCTTTACTAACTGATATACTTCACATTTAGAAGCAAAATCTTCTACATCCTTGTTCAATCTAGGTTACTAGGACATAACTTTCAAATCACTATACATTTTGTTACTTTTTGCATGAATAATATAGCTTGAATAATGAGCCTCATGTCAAATCTCCTATCTTAAATCTATAGAAATGGGAATCCATAATCTACTTTTGTAGAAAATAATACTAGAATCAAACACTCATAGTTCAAATTTTTTATTAGAAATAATATGATCAATTAATTTTGGATACTTTGCATTTGACTTTTAGGTTTTTTGAATATTCTCTTGCAAAGAAGGATAAAATATTAGAATCAAGTTCAATAGGAAAAACCACCTCTACCTAAAGCTTTTCCAAATCTCGTATCAAGGATTCATCATAAGTAAGCTGAATATGTGATAATTCAGATGGCTTCCTACATAGAGCATCTACTACTGTATGGTGTGTTACTAGGCTAATATTGAATAGTCAAATCATAATCTGTAATCAACTCAAACTATCTCCTTTGCCTTAGAATTAAATATTTTTGAGTGAATATGTACTTAAAACTTTGATGATCAGTAAATATCTCACACCTGATGCCATACATATAATGCCTTTAGATCTTTAGAGTAAAGACTACAACAGCAAGTTCTAGATCATATGTCAGATAATTCCTCTCATGTAGTTTCAACTAAGAGGAAGCACATGCTATCACCTTTTCATGGTGCATTAGAACTCATCCTAGTCTTTTATGTGAAGTATCATTGAATACTTGAAATTTATTTGTATAAGATGAAAGTGTCAGAACTGCAGTAGAAGTTGTTTCAACTTGAGCTCACGAGTTTATATTTTTGTTGATAACAAACATTATGGCTCACATCCTTATGTCTACTTGTATTTTCAATATATTTTGTATTTGTATGTGTACTAACATTTCAGGAACACCATGCACCATCCAACAAAGATTTAAGGCTCAAGATTGGGTAGAATAGGTTATGATGTAAAGAATTTTGTAATATTCATTGATGTATTTTTATTTCTTTAGTCAAGTCCTATAAGGGCGTATGCTTGCTTGGTGACCTTACACACACACACACACACACTTAGGGGGAGTGAGTTTGAGTTAAAACCAGAAGTTTAATTTTTGAAATAATATACTTTACAATTTATGTCATACTGTATGATCATTTCATCTAATGAATCATACTGGACGGTTTGGATCATCTAGGATAATCAATTATGAACATGAAAAATAGTCACCAATCATAATTTAGGTAAGATTTTGAATTTCATATTTTGTTTTAGCAGTCCAAGATGATCTACATTGTACTGGATGATCTATAAAAACCATGTTATTAATCAATTGAATCTACTTAATTTTGATATTTTGATTGAGCTATATGATTTGGATTGTATTATTCAATCAAGAAAGACAAAGTTTGTTCATCCCATGTTTCGTCTGGGACAAATTGTATTTTGATATAACTAATCATTCATGAATATCTCATTTTTTTTCTAGAGGATTTGTACAAAGTTTAACTGATAGTACTAGACTATCCGAATATCGTCTAACATAATCAGGTCAAATATTGCACATTATACTGGATAATCATGAAATCATACAAAATAATATTTGATGCTATAATTGATTTTTTAGAGTTTTTGAAGCCCTCTATTTAAGCTTTCTCCAAAGACATTGTCAGTGTCTTTGGTAGTCATTGTGTCTTCGTTCTTCTGGAGAAAATATGAAGAGAGAACTTGAAAGGGAGAGAGGAAATGGTGGAGTTTGAGAAGGAGAAGATCCTTGGAGGGGGTTTCAAGAAAGTGTGGAGGGGATTTCACACAGTTTCTCCAACAAGCTTGTACCTATTAGAACTCGGGCTTATGAGTTTATGATTTTGATGATAACAAATAATAATGATTACCTTTTTATTTATCCAAGTATAAATAGTGCATATTTGTTTATGTGTTGACTAATATTTCAGGTACACCATGCACAATTCTTTGGAGATTCAGGGCTCAAGATTGGGTAGAATAGATTATGTTAAATAAGTATGTAATTTTTATTTATTGAGTCAAGTCCTTTAATGATGCATGTTAGCATGGTGACCATGCACACACATACAGAAGGAGCAAAAATGAATTTAAATATTTTAATTTTTTTTGTATATTGTATTATACAAAATGGATTATATTATATGATATGGTGTTACAAAAATTAATTAAAACATTTTATTTTTTCTAAAAAAATATTTTGAAATATAATTAATCATACAGTATGAATTCCACATCGTACTAGACGATCTATTATAATTAGAAAGCCTGCCATCCATTGAATTATGCAAAAAATTGTATTTAAAAAGTTGTTTTATACTGTACGATTCTGATCATACCGCATGATGTTTAAAACTTTGCCTAATTTAATATTGTGATTAGTCAATTAAATATACTTAATTACGATATTCTGATTATATTATATGAACTGGATTGTATTGTACGATCAATATAGACAATTTTGGTCATCCCACATTTCATTCTGAATGAATTGCATTTTGATTGAATTGATCGTATTGTACTAACTAGCGATCATACAATATGAACATACAAATTGAACTATTCGTACATTACTAACTAGTAATCATACAGTACTAACAAATCAAATTCTGCATATTATACTGGACGATCCTGAGATCGTACTATATGATTATTCGGCTGAATTAATTTTTAGGATTTTTTTTAGCCCTCTATTTAAGTTTCTCATAAGACTTTGTAAGTGTATTTGGCAACCATTGTGGTTCTATTCTTCTATTGAAACTTAAAGAGAGAACTTGAAAGGGAGAGAGAAAAGGGTGGAGTTTGAGAGGGAGAAGATTCTTGGATGGTGTTTCAAGGGAGTGCGGAATAGATTTCATAAGGTTGCTCCAAAAAACTTGCACCTTAGTACCATCATATTCAAGGTTCATCTTGAGGGAAGTTTTGGAAAAAGAAGATCTCTATGATGTCAAAGGATCCAACTCCTCCACCACACCGGGGAAGGTGAAAGTAAATTTGTAAGGGCTTCTTCGATTAGCTATGGGTGTTAAAGGAGAGTCACTAAGGGTTTAGTGTAATATTCGGAGGGTGCCTCTGAGGAGTAGGTGTAGGTCAAGATTTTATCGAACAACTATAAATCTGGTGTGTTCTTTCCTTTATTATTTCCACTATTTTTTTCCACATTTATTTTGGTTGAGATTAAATGTTTGGTTGAAATCAATAATTTATCTTTTTGTTATGAATTTAATTCTCTTCCACAACAAGTTATAATTTTTTTTTCTTTTTGTTAAAGACGTTTTTAAACATCCAATTCACCACCATCTTGGCACATCTTATACCAATTGGTATCAGAGAAGGATCTCAAAAATATTTTAGACATCTTTGAGAAAAAATGATCATGATATATTTTGGAATTCGTAACATTGCGGAGGGGTATTCAATCACGTGTCCACCTTTATTTAAAAAGATTTCTTTTGATTTTTGGAAAAATTTGTATTTCTACATTCTTGTAATTAATTGATTATCAAATGTGGTATACAATTCAAACTAGCTATTATGTACTGTCACATATTTTAGATGGAGTAAAAGATGATATTCCTTTTTTTGAATTGAGTAAAATAGAACAAATTAATGCTCAATTGAATGCTAAATGCTTGAATTATTTTTTATGTGCTTTAAATTTTGAAGATTGCCTAAGAATCTCTATATATAGTACCAACAAAGAAATTTGGGATAGATTATGCACTATATACGTATGCACTAATGAAGTCAGGCAATCTAAGTTGAATATTCTAATGTATGATTTTTAAATTTTTTGCATGAAATTTTATGAGACGATCTTAGATATGTATACTAGGTTTACTCAAATTGTGACGTCATTACATACTTTAGGTAAAAAACTTTTGAACTTTAAAAAAGTTAACAAAATTTTACGTTCTCTAGTTGAAAAATTTGATTTCAAAGTTATGGCTATATGTGAATCAAAAGACTTGAATGCTTATTCTATTACAATCCAATAGGCTCACTCATTGCCTACGAGCAAAGTGTGAGTCAAAGATTTTTAGATGCAGGTGATGAGAAGACTATAGTGTTAAAAGCCAAAGACACGGATGAATGTGGCTTAGTAAATGATGAGAGTAAGGAGATAACATTGATAATAATCAATTTCAAAAGTTTTTTGAAGCAGAAGCATAAGCATAAAAAAAGTGAAGCCAACGTAAAAATGTTAAGCTTTCTTCTAACGTTATTTGCTTTGGGTGTAGAAAATAAAAACATCTAAAATTTGAATGTCCCAACTAAAAACTCTTTTTGCAAGGGAAAAGAGTAAAAATTAGCTAATTGTAATATAAGAAAAAGATAAAAAACAAAAAAA
This sequence comes from Dendrobium huoshanense, assembly GCA_016618105.1. Lineage (NCBI taxonomy): Eukaryota > Viridiplantae > Streptophyta > Magnoliopsida > Asparagales > Orchidaceae > Dendrobium > Dendrobium huoshanense. Next base: position 46,807,549 of record CM028348.1, read on the forward strand.
TCTCTTGAGCATACCTAGCTTTTGAATCATAAGAATAAGAACAGGACGATGAGGTATAAGTATGTTAAGGTTTGTTTGTGTGTTTTGTTTATGTGTATTGTATGTTTATTTATCTATTTTATATTTCTAATTTTTATTATATTTAAGCATAGTTTCATATTTTTGTTTTTTATTATGTTATTATTTTCTTCTACATGTATTTTAATTTTAGGTGTTATTTTATCTCTTCTTTTTGATAATATCAAAGGGGGAGAATGTATTTTGATTTGTTATATTTATGTTTTTTTTTTCATTTTTATTATTTAGCTTTAAAATTTAATAAAAAAAAAAAAAAGGTTTCTCCTAGTTTTTAATGTAATTCTTTTAGTGAGGGAGAGTTTAGGAGGAAAAATTATTAGTTTATAAATTCAACCAATATTATTTATCATCATAAAAAATTAAGAGATTATTGCAACTTAAGATTCTGAGTTTATAATTTTAATGATAACAAATAATACTAATTACCTTTTTATTTCTCCTAATATTTGTAGTGCATATTGGTTTATTTGTTGACTAATATTTCAGGTACACCAAGCACCATTTTTTGAAGATTCATAGCTCAAGATTAGGTAGAATAAGTTATGTTAAATGAGTCTGCAATTTTCATTTCTTGAGTCAAGTCCTTTAGTGATGTATGTTCGCTTAGTGACTGTGCACACACATATAGGAGGAGCAAAAATAAATTTAAATATTTTAATTTTTTGTACATTGTACTCTACGATATAGATTATAGTGTACGACCTGATGTTACAAAAATTAATTAAAATATTTCATTCTTTCTAAAAAAATAATTTTAAAACAAACTAATCTTATAGTATGAATACTATAATATAATGGATTATCTGTTATAATTAAAAAGCCCGACATCCATTAAATTAAGCAAAACTTTGAATTTGAAAAGTTGTTCTGATCGTATTGTATGATTCTGATCATATTGTACAATGTTTAAAATTTTACTTAATTTAATCTTGTGATTAGTCAATTGAATCTACTTAATTTTGATATTCTGGTCATACTGTATGAATTGATCGTACTGTATGATCAATAGAGGCAAATTTGGTCATCGCATGTTTTATCCTGGACAAACTATATTTTGATTAAACTGATCGTACTATACTAACTGGTAATCGTATAGTACGAACAGACAAATTGAACTGTTCCTACATCACTAACTGATGATCATATAATACTAACAGGTCAAATTTTGCACATCATACTGGACGATCATGAGATCATACTGTATAATCGTAGATGGTTGAATTAATTTTTAGGGTTTTTTAAGCCCTCTATTTAAGCTATTGTTGACCTCCTTTTTGGCATCGGTCACTCACACTACATTGTCTTGCATTTTGTAGAATTATCCACTTTCTTGTATGTTGCATCGCTTTGTGTTTGGTGAAGGGTCAAATCGTGTATTTTATCTCGACCCGTCGTCGGCCTTAGGATTACTCCTTTTTGATCACATGTTGTCCTCTATTTTCTAAAATGCATGTGGTCGAGTCGTCGCCGATTCGACGTGATTTCACACATTTGGATCTTTATCGCACATGTTTGTTCTGAGCGCAATATCTTTCGAAATAGGCCTTGTTTTGATAAACGGATTGCGCGAGCGTGTCCGGATCGTAGAGATTTTTCAAACGAGCTCATTCACGCTCTGATCAAGCACTATTTCATGCATGTTGAGGAGAGAGGTTGAGATCCTCATTTCTATTATTATCATTATTTTCAAATATATATAATATAAAAATATACCATTACTTATTTATTTATGAAATGAAAATAATAAAGTATATTTTAATTAAGATATGAATATGAGATAATATAAGTTTATATAATACAATAAAAATATATAATAATAATCTCATTCAAATTAACTTTGTTTTAGACTTGAACACAAAATGACATTTAACATCACCTCTTTTAACCTTCCAAATCACATATATCTTATGGCTTAATGTCCAAAGAATCATGATACATGTAAGAAAAGAGATATCTCTCTATTTGCTTTTGCAGGAAAAGACATCAAGAGGACAACAGCTCATTTTTGCTTATTAGAAACAAAAAAAGAAGCTCACTATATCTCACAGGCGTTTGATGGAGGATATGGGATTTTTGGCCATTTCTTTAGTAGAAAGATGTAATAAGACAAAAAAAAAAAGGGTCTTCAAAGGTTTTTTTTTTGGGACATTTAGGCTATTTAAGGCAAACTCACACACACAACGCATACACATGGACTCGAACCTTGGACCTTTAGTTGGAAGCCTAAGCTCTCAACCAATAGGCCAAGGGAGTTGTTTGGTCTTCAAAGGTCGGATGAAAAAAAAAAAAAAAAAAAAAAAAAATCTCTGGATCGGCTAAGGTGATAAGCAGCTCTCATAAGTCTTGCTCGGGAGATATACACAAAAGGATCCTTCTTTTTCTCAAGGAGAGCAGCCGGCCCTAGCTGCTGGAGCCTCTCGCTCTCCAGTTCCTCTCTGGCTCTAGGCTTTTCCTTGGACGTCCGCCTCCCGTTGCCCCTAGCAGCCGAACGCCCCAGGCTCCAGCTCCCTCTCGGTTCCTCCTTGCAAGCCGTTGCCAAGAGACGAGCAAGCTGAAGCTACCTCGATCTCCTCCTCATCCTCTCTCTGTTTCCCGTTTACAAAGCTCAGGAGCAAGCCAAAGTCCCCTCTCCCTAGCCGAGCCCGACATTGACGTAGGCCCTATTGCCGAAGTCCATATCTTGGTCGACCAACCTTCTTCTATAGCAGCAGGTATATGCCGCCTGATTTCTTCTTCTTCTCCTTTCTTTTCTCTTATTTCTCTTTACCTATTTATTCTCCATGATGTAAAAAAAAAAAAAAACTACAGCAACAAGGCTTATTTCTCTAAGTAATTGGTTCATGGGTAAACAAAGTGAACGATTCATCTGTAAAAGCTTTATATGTGGATATAGATTATCTGGAAATGTATAGTTGTTACATGAGATTTGCATTTTGTATATGATTCATGCCATAAAATTCAAAGTTTATGTACAGGTTGTGAAAAAGAAGAAAAAGCCATGTTATTTCTGTAAAAAAAAAATGGATGCATGCCAAGTGTTTGTAATAATGTTTTAAAAAAAATGTTATAAGCTTTAACCAAGCAAAGGTATTGAGTAAGCAAATTTATACCTCATTTCTTCTGTATCGTTAATGAGTCCATCAGTTTTGATTGTATACATGATTCAGATATTTTTATGTAATACAAGTGATCTATGTTTTGGACCTTCCATTATACATGGGAGATATATTCCTCTTTATCTTTTCTAAAAATAATAATAATAAATGGACCTAACTTCTCTTGAAATAAATATAAAAAAAATCTGAAACCTGTACGGACCCCCTTCTTTTTTTTTGTTTTGTGTTTGGAAGATATGGCACATGATTATTAATACCGTATTTCTCATCTAGTGATCGCCTAGATTTCCTTCTTTTAACTTGGTAGTTCTCGCTTTTTCATGATCACATTTGTTTCTCGAATTCTTTACGGATGCATGAATATTTGGTGAGTGGGAAATGCACCACAATTCACTTATAACCAACATTGGAGAAAGATAAGTAGTCATATTATTCTTCGATTTAACTTAATTTAACTTACCATCTCTGCCACAAGTTATGATAAAAAAAAATGTTGTTAAAGTTCGATAATGCCATGCGTGAATTATAATTTAGTTCCAAAGAGTGGCAGGCATATATACGTTGGTAAAGTATCTCATGACGTATCTCATTCACTTATGTTCAAATTGATTAAATGTTTCTCATAATTTTTTTAGTATAGTATTTTCTGTAATTATTGTTTGTGAGTGATCTTGTGAATTAACTTGAAAAGGATAGTGTTTTCTTTATACTTCGGTCATATTTAAATATATATTTTGTCGCCAATTATATAGAAAGGTCTTGATATAACTTTTCACATAATATAACTTTTCACTCTGCTCTCTCGCTCAAACTATTTCTCTTTTACATCTAGTACTTATATCAAAGACTCGCATGACAAATAGATATTAAAATCAGGTAAATAATTAGTTGTTAATGAAATATCCATATCTGGATGCTCATAGTTAGCAACTGAACTCGATATAGAGTTTGGACTCTTTTAGCATAGAATTTTGAAACCCATCATGCATGCCCATGTTGATGTTGAGTTCTAACAAATTCGTTTTCTCATTATAGTTTTGTGATCTTATTAAACTTTTATATTTATATCTCTTCTATTCTCTTATGTTATGTAGCCTCGCTCGATAGAGAATTTGTGTACTAATAAAAGTTGAATATGCTTTATGTGAATATCTTCAAATAATAATTATTTTGTGTCTAGTCATATCAAGCGGCTGTTAATTATACATAATGTTTGATGCCTACTCTCACTCCATATTTGCATTATTCTTGTTATTTTGCGAGGAAATATTGAGTCTTGCATATGCGTTGATCAGCTGGTCGTTTGTATGAGAGCTTCTAAGTGGGCACGCCTGGGTCAAGTATACCTTGATATTCCTGTAGAGACTCCTCATTGTATTGCTGAATGGTTATACATTAACACACACATTTGACTGTTTTTTTTTATTTTTTCACCCAAATATATTTGCTAGGATGTTTAGTTAGCCAGTCATAAGTTAGTTCACTAACGTAGCTTTGGCCTTATGGGTCTAAGCTTGCCCCCTTTTCATGAAACCTAGAGACCCTTATGGTCATTTTAGGCCTGTAGTGTAGGCCACCTATGTATGTCATATGCATAATTTTTCCCACATGAAGTGGGCACCGCTAGGATGGTTTTTCTTTGGGTTTTAAAATGATTAAATAACTCTAAAAATTATTTCTTAATGATTTTAAGCCTTTTAATGTATCTTTCATAAGCATGCTAAGAAAAGTGTACAAAAATGAAATAAAATATGAGCTCTAGTATGTTAGGTAGTTTCTCTTTATTAGCTTCACGATTGCAACCCCTTTGACTATTAGTATATTTGGTTACTATTTAAGCTTAGTGTAGAACCTTTGACAATGACATAAAAGGACCCTAAAAGCTATAAAACTAATTAATAAAACACGGCAATAAATTCGTAACCAATCTTAAATTATTAATGAAATAGTTATAATGATAATCTTTTGCTAAAATTCATTAAACAACAATCATAAAGCTTCATAACTAGATGATTACCTAGTAACCCGGGCCTACGAGGCTATTAACTTAGCCCCAAGGAGGGTGAAATCAACCTTATGGCCCTAGTTTAACAAGGGTAATTATCATATAACTTAAAGTAATCAATAATAAGCTACCAACAAATTAAATCTTGCAACTAACTTTTTTAATAAATTCAAAAATATAAGAAGTACATATCAAATCTAAGCATTAAATAATTTAAAGTGGCTAATAAAATGTAGCCAACACATAAGCCTCTCATTGAATTCAAAAACCATTACAACTCTTAAAATTCTTTAATTAATCTATAATCTCTAAAATTCCCTTAACCAACATACAGCTTTAAAATCATTATTTACTCCAATCGAATCTTAAAATATGTAAAATAAATCTCTAACCAACTCCTAATCTAATCATATATGATAATCTACATTAATTAAGGTGAAACTAAACTAAGATCATTAAAATCTTCTCAACCAACCTTCTAGTGTTTAACAAAGCATTAAGACATTAATATTTGAACTTAAACTAAAGTCTCCTAATTGTAAGCAACCCAAAATGAACCTATTGGAGGAGCAAAGGAATTTCAAGATATGCCTTAGTGCCTTAACCTATATGAAATTTACATTCACCTTTGTGTTTTAGCTTTAAAAAATGTGCAAACGTCTATGTAAATTGCTCCTTCCTTAGAAAAGATCAAATCCATCTTTAGGGACCTAAACCAACTACCTTAGCCACCCAAGTGCTATAACTTAGGTTAAGTAAATTCTATATGCATTTCTATAGATAGCATTTCATTATACTCTCATGTCAGCCTCTAAAAATAAATTTACCTTAGACACAGGAAGCTTAGGATTTTCTTTTCATGGTGGGTAGTAGGCCGACCTTAGTGGTGTCACCCTTAGCCATTCCTCGAGTCTTAGATTGTTACCAAGGGAAGGACTAACCAACCATTGCCTTCTTTTAATAATTTAAACCTTAATTAGGAGTAGGATTGAGGATGGGCTATTTGCCCCTCAATTCTTTATAATCTTAGTATAGGCTAGTGCCTAAGTCTTTAGGCTCTCGATAATTTAATAACTCAAATTCTAATCCCTAAATTAAGTTTTAATTAATTCATCTCAAATGATTAAACACTTAAATAAAACTTGAGGGCTAATAAATTAAACCATAAGAACTCGACTTTGTAACTTAAACCACTCACGTAATTTGGGGTAGTTAAGTACACCTTTTTGCACACACTTAGGTGCTGGATAGGTCACTTCTTTAATAGGCATCCTAGGGTAGGATGTAGCTAGGATAACCGTTTTACACATTCTTTCTTTTACATTTTGCATATGTGATGATGTGATGTTTGTTTTTGTCTTGGTTTATTTTCTTTGGTTGTTTTCTTTTCCTTTTTGATTGATGAGTGGGCACTTGCTCTAAAGTGGTTAGATTTTTTTTTAGAAATATCTTCTGCAGGTGGCCATGTTCCTAAAGGGTAATATAAAAATGCTTGTTGCAAATCTATTTTTCATGTCTTATGTTTTGATGATTGACAAACACTGCTTTTCTTGGACAGCTTGTTGCTTCTAACTTTTCAGGAATCGACGATCGGACAATCAAAAAGGAGCCAAGTTCAGGAATGCGTAGGTTTAGGGTTGAGTCAGTCTGTACTTTTTTTTTTTTACCTTTTGAGTCCTCTTGTAATAGTCAAAAAGACTGATGCTTTGTAACCCTTCACACACACACTTGAGAGAATTAGAAATTCTGTTTTTACTCATATCGGCCAGGACGATTTCTTCGATCGGCCTGGACGATCAGCTTAAAACAGAAAGTCTAATTAAGGATTCTTAATTAAGGCAGCCGACGTTAACAAATCGTCCTGGACGATACGTGTATCGGCCAGGACGATAAGCTCAAAACAGAAAGAAGTAGCCGCCACAAACAAGTATGGTATAGCATATCTTTAAATTATCGGCCAGGACGATCCTCGGATCGGCCTGGACGATATTAACAAATTATGCCATAATTGTTCAGGAAATCAAGGAAGTAATTAAGGATGATTGATACGATCATATCGTCCTGGACGATCGCAGGATCGGCCCGGACGATCTAGTCAAAAAACCTTAAGTTACTTCAGGACGATCAATATCGGCCAGCCCATATTCAGGGCTATTGTCAGGACGATTTTCGTCTGATTTGAACTGATCGGCCAGGACGATCGTGAGATCGGCCTGGACGATCAAGCTAATTTTCAATCGTCCAATCTTGCATCCAGGGCTATGCTCTGGCCGATCTTCATTGATTTATACTGATCGGCCAGACCGATGTCCAGATCGGCCTGGACGATAAAGTCGGCAACTTGCAATTAATGAGCTCTTTTGAAGCTCTTCTATTTAAAGAGCTATTGTTCAACGTTTTTAAAAGACCTTTGGCTGCTACCTTGACCTAAGAAGACCTTGAGGAGAGAAAGAGAGAGAGAAGAGAGAGAGAGGATGTTGTGAGGGGGAGCTTGTGAGGAGTTTCATAAGGGTTGCTTCAAGGATCTCTCTGCGTCGTCTTCGTCTAGAGTTTCTCGTCCGTGGAAGGGTCGGTAGAGGTAAGGAGTGTTGCTTTTGGTTATGGTTCTCTGCCAGCTTCAAGAGGAAGCAAAAGGAGATAGGTTCTCTGCCTTGCCGGGGTGGCAAAAAGGAGGTTCTTGTGAGGGTTTCTCCACCTAGCCGTGGGGGCTAAAGGAGAGTCACTTTTTGTGTAGTGCAATACTTGGAGGGTGCCTCCAAGGAGTGGACGTAGGTCGAGTCGACCGAACCACTATAAATCTCTGTGTTTCTTTTTTGCTTCCGCACGTTTAAATTCCGCATTATTTTCGTGGTGTGATTTGGTTTATGTGACTTTATTTCTTTGAGAAGTTTTTAAAATACCAATTCACCCCCCCTCTTGGTTAGTTTGGGACTAAGTTCATAGGGCTTAACATCCCCATCGAACTTTCAAGTGGTATCAGAGCTTGATTCGAAAATTAAAGTTTAAAAACTTTTTGAATATTATCCATGTCTAACTTTGGGAATCACAACACTACGGAAGGGTATTCTATTACCCGACCTCCACTGTTCGATAACCTACCTTTTGATTTTTGGAAAACTCGCATGTCAACTTTTCTACAATCTACTGATTATCGCATGTGGATGCTTATTCAAGAAGGTTATTCTCCACCTTCTCGTGAAATTAACGGTTTTAAAACGGAAGTTGCTTTTACCGAATGGACTTTTGATGAACGAGATTTAGCTCAATTGAATGCAAAATGTTTGAATTGCTTTTTCTGTGCTCTAAAATCTGAGGACTACATGCGTGTTTCAACTTGTAAAACTGGTAAAGAAATTTGGGATAAATTGTGCATTACTTATGAAGGCACTAATGAAGTTAAACAATCCCGTTTAAACATTCTCTTGCATGACTACGAACTTTTTCGTATGAAACCTCATGAATCGATTTCTGACATGTACACTAGGTTTACTCAGATTGCTACCTCATTGCATGCACTAGGAAAAGAACTCTCGAACTATGAAAAAGTTAACAAAATTTTGAGATGCTTGCCTTCATCCTATGATGCAAAAATTACTGCAATTACTGAATCTAAAGATTTAAACACCTATTCTATTGATAACTTGCTTGGATCACTCATTGCTTACGAGCAAGGGGTGAATCAAAGAAATCTTGATGCAGGTGAGAAGAAAAAGGAGAAAACAATTGCATTAAAGGCACACAAATCGGATTCTGAATCTTCCGGGTCTGAAAGCGATGGAGTTGCATTCATCACAAGGCAATTCAAAAGCTTTCTAAGGAAGAAACAAAAGCATCATCAAAGTTGGAGAAAAGGTAAGGATCATAAACATATTAAAGGATCTTCTGATGTTGTTTGTTTTGAATGTAGGAAACCTGGACATGTAAGAGCCGATTGTCCTACACTTCAAGATCATTCAAGCAAAGAAAAGGAAAAAGGTGAGGAGAAAGCTAAGTCTAGGAAAGAGAATAAGAAAATCCAAAGAGGCTTCTGGGCAGAATCTGGTACTGATTCCTCTGAGACTGAACCAGAGGAAGAGACTACAAACTTGTGTTTCATGGGAGAAAATCAAAGTGATGAGGAAGTGGTATGTAGACCAACCTATGATGAATTATTTGAAATTTGTGAAAAAATCCATGCATCATATAGGAAATTAAAGAAAACTCATGCTAGCCTAAAATTAGAACATTCAAATCTACAAAAAGAGCATGAAGTTTTTCTCAAAGATCATGCAACGATTGATTCAAATCACATGGCTCTCCTTGATGAATTTGATGAATTAAACAAGAAGCATTTGAAATTAGTTGATAAAAGTAATGCATTAAAAGCTTCACACACCTCACTTAATGATGATCTTAAGAAATCTAAAGAGATTGAGAAAAATTTGAGGATTGAGAATGATGCATTAAAAAGAACAAACTTGAGAATTCAAAATGATTTGGAAACATGTAAGAAAGCTAGGATGACACCAACTAGGAAGAGGCATTTTTACTCAAACCATTTAAGAAAACCTTTTCCTGGAATCCAATGTTTTTCTTGTGGCATGTTAGGACACATCTCACACACTTGCACAGTTCACCGAAGTACACATTGGGTATGGAGACCTAAGATGCATAATTCAATACATACCACATCTGGATTGCACTCTACATTTTCTAAGAAGGAGCCCAAATCTGTTTGGGTTCCTAAAACTAACTGTTGTTGAGTCTTGCAGGAGTGCTCTCACCAAAGACCTCGTGAGAGCATAGGATAACTAAACATAAGGAGGCTTGCAGCTCAATTGCTAAAATCCGTTGTTTTATCACTTACTTGATATCTTTAGTTTTTGCGTGACTTTTATTTTTTAGTTTTTGTGTTCACTCTGTGTTGTCTTTAGTTTGCTTATTTTTTGCTTTTGCTTTGTTCACTTTGGACTTTATTTTTTGGCATTCCATATGATGAAACTTCTCAAGCTTTTAAATATTGGAGTTTTTTTTTTGATAGGGTTTAGCTTTTCTAAATTGGTTAAAGAGAGTAAACTGGTGATGTTTTTCCCTCTTCTGACTTTGTTTAGTGGCATGATTTTTCTTTTATAAAACAAAAAGTCTAAACTCAGTTTAACCAATGGCTTTTTAAGATATCATTCTAATCTTGCTACATTAAGTCATCTTATGCATAATAGTCAAAATTCTTTGATATCATTCAAGCTTTTGAAATCTTACCATTGCAGTCATCACGTGATTTTGATTTTGTGTTGTGGATTGTTCTTCCCTATGTTAAAGAGAGAGCTCCTATTCTCTAATATTTGGAGGATATACTCACAACTAAGTATTTTTTTTAAGGGTATATTAAAGAATTATTAGCTTGCAAGAGATAAAAAGGAAAGAGGCCAATGAAGCCAAATTGAAAAGAAAACTATATACACAAAAGTGTATCAAAAATCAAAAGATGCTCAAAGAGCCAATAAAAGTGAAAAGAGGCATAAAATTAGCCCACTAATTGCAAGCTATGATCTCTTTGGTAAAACTCTTAAAACTTAGAAAACTCATTAATTATGTGATACGTTCAAAGATTTGATTTCAAATTCCATGATTGAGAAAAACTATTTTGGTTTATTATTTATAAGATACTTTAGTTGTTAACAAGTCTTGATTGGATCTTCTTAAAACCTCTTGTGTTATTCCAAGTTAGGACTCTGTTGTTTTTTAAGAGATTTTTTTGTACCCTGAAGAATGTTCGATTTAGGGTTAATGGAATCAGTTTTTCTACCTTCCTCTAATTGGATTTTGTTAAACCTCTTGATCTCCTAAAAACTTCAAAAATTTAAATTCAAGAAAAGAATTCTCATATGATGCCTTCATAAAACAAAAAAAAAAAAATAGAAAAATTAAAATCCAAAAATATTCGGTGTTTGTTTTATTTTTATTTTTTATTTTTTTTTATTTTTTTCGTGTCTTTGACTGTCTTTTCTTTTGTTTTATTTTTGAGGGTCTTGATCATCACCATTCCTTTCTTGATTTCAATTTCAAGTCACATCGGCCTGGCCGATATTTCTATCGTCCTGGCCGATAGGACAAATTCTTTCCAAAATCCATCTGCTGACCTTTTTCTGTGCTTAATGAAAATCATCGTCCTTGACGATACATTATCGTCCTGGACGATTTGATCAAACTCTTGGTGATAGTCCTGGCCGATAGTTTATTTGTCTGGCCGATGCATTCTATGTGCATCGTCCTGGCCGATACACTGGACCGTCCCAGACGATCCACGTGTCAGTACGTTTTTGATCTTTAAATTCGGCCCCGGACGATCCATTATTGGACCATCGGCCGGGCCGATCCACTGTTCGTCCTGGACGATACACGTGGCAAGCATTTAAAACGTTTTAACTTCGGCCGGTACGATCAATTATTGTGCATCGTCCTGGACGATACACCTAATCGGCCCGGACGATCTGCTTTTTCAACGGTCGTCCGGACTGACTCCTCGGGCCGATAACCTGTGTCTAATCGGCCTGGCCGATATCTGATCGGCCCGGACGATTGGACCGCCTTTTTGACCAATCGGCCTGTACGTAATTATTGACACATATCGGCCTGGACGATTCTGCGATCGGCCAGGACGATATGAACGATTCTTTAAATTCAGGCCGATCCAGCCATGTTTTCTCACACCTCATCCTTTCTCCTTTGTTTTTCTGCTTAAAGTTCTCTCATATGGCTGGTGGGAAGCGCGTCCGTCAGACCTCTGGAAGTTCCTCGAGGGCAAGGGTTGACCCTCGTTTCCGGGAAGCAGAAGATGAAGCTGCTTATCATCGCTATAAGGAATGTGGAATTACTGTCTCCAGAATTATCAATCCGACCCACATTTCCTACCCGGTAATGGATCTCTTCGCACACACTTCCCTTTGTTTCATTCTGTCCCTTGTTTTTCCGTTCAATTCTGAGTTCCTGTTAGAATTCTTTGCAAACCTCCGCATAAACTCTACCTTCACAGCCCTGTCCTCCTATGTGAATCGACGCCCTGTCGAAATCACATATCAGGACTGTGTTGAACTTTTACAGCTATCCACCACCGGAGATAAGCTGCACCTTATTGCCCCTGACCCTGATTTTGACTGGTCCACGGCAAACCACTTTCTTCGCCAGATCAATGTCCGTTACCATGTTGGAGAGACTAGCTCTTTAGTCAGAAATGCTAGGACAATCCAACATGTCCTTCGCACCTCTGTCATTCCAAAAGCCGGTGACCGTGTCCACATTACCCCTCTACTTTCCCTCACTACCTTCTACATCATGGCACATAGGGAATTTAACACTGCAGATCTATTTTTCCGTTAAATTGATCACCTAACAATAATTCGAGATCCAGGCCACAGAAGAAAGCCAAATCTAGCCTTAGGACATATCATAGCCTATGTTCTTGAAACCAAATACCAAATTCAATATCCCAATCCACCAGATTTCCCAACTCTCTTCTACTCAAACAATTCCTTCAGCACCCTTCACAGTACTCGTCTCCACCCGGATGAACCACGGGAGGCTAGAGAGGAGGAGGCTCTCGCTCCAGCTCCCTTTCCTGACCCTGTCCCTCTTCACCAACATTCACCGGTAGATCAGTTGATTGCGAGATTTGATCGTTGGGAGACCAGATTTGATGCATATGTTGCTGCCCAAGAGCAGCAACACTCTGAGGACATCGCCCGCTACGAACATCACCGCGCCGAGGATTTAGCTCGTTTTGACAGTTTTCTCACTCACCAGCAGCAGCAGCATGACCAGGACATCGCCTGGTTCAATGCTCAGTTTACTACCCTTGCCAGTTACTTTCAGCAGCCACCTCCACCTCCTCCATCTGATGATCAGGATCCCTCGTTCTTTTAGTTTGTGCTTTATTGTTTCTTGTCTTTTTGTAGTAGTCTTTCGTGATGTTTGTTGTTCTTTTTACTGTTTTTGACTCTTTTTTTGTGATGACAAAAAGGGGGAGTAGGATAGGATGTGGTAAGAAAAAGTTGATGTTGTAACTTTGTTTTTCTAATGAATCTTTTTTATTTTAATTTTCCTACTTGTGTTTTGTCATCATCAAAAAGGGGGAGATTGTTGCAAATCTATTTTTCATGTCTTATGTTTTGATGATTGACAAACACTGCTTTTCTTGGACAGCTTGTTGCTTCTAACTTTTCAGGAATCGACGATCGGACAATCAAAAAGGAGCCAAGTTCAGGAATGCGTAGGTTTAGGGTTGAGTCAGTCTGTACTTTTGTTTTTTACCTTTTGAGTCCTCTTGTAATAGTCAAAAAGACTGATGCTTTGTAACCCTTCACACACACACTTGAGAGAATTAGAAATTCTGTTTTTACTCATATCGGCCAGGACGATTTCTTCGATCGGCCTGGACGATCAGCTTAAAACAGAAAGTCTAATTAAGGATTCTTAATTAAGGCAGCCGACGTTAACAGATCGTCCTGGACGATACGTGTATCGGCCAGGACGATAAGCTCAAAACAGAAAGAAGTAGCCACCACAAACAAGTATGGTATAGCATATCTTTAAATTATCGGCCAGGACGATCCTCGGATCGGCCTGGACGATATTAACAAATTATGCCATAATTGTTCAGGAAATCAAGGAAGTAATTAAGGATGATTGATACGATCATATCGTCCTGGACGATCGCAGGATCGGCCCGGACGATCTAGTCAAAAACCTTAAGTTACTTCAGGACGATCAATATCGGCCAGCCCATATTCAGGGCTATGTCAGGACGATTTTCGTCTGATTTGAACTGATCGGCCAGGACGATCGTGAGATCGGCCTGGACGATCAAGCTAATTTTCAATCGTCCAATCTTGCATCCAGGGCTATGCTCTGGCCGATCTTCATTGATTTATACTGATCGGCCAAGCCGATGTCCAGATCGGCCTGGACGATAAAATCGGCAACTTGCAATTAATGAGCTCTTTTGAAGCTCTTCTATTTAAAGAGCTCTTATTCAACGTTTTTAAAGACCTTTGCTGCTGCTGCCTTGACCTAAGAAGACCTTGAGGAGAGAAAGAGAGAGAGAAGAGGAGAGAGGATCTTGTGAGGGGGAGCTTGTGAGGAGTTTCACAAGGGTTGCTTCAAGGATCTCTCTGCGTCGTCTTCGTCTAGAGTTTTTCTCGTCCGTGGAAGGGTCGGTAGAGGTAAGGAGTGTTGCTTTTGGTTCTGGTTTTCTGCCAGCTTCAGGAGGAAGCAAAAGGAGATAGGTTCTCTGCCTTGCCGGGGTGGCAAAAAGGAGGTTCTTGTGAGGGTTTCTCCACCTAGCCGTGGGGGCTAAAGGAGAGTCACTTTTTGTGTAGTGCAATACTTGGAGGGTGCCTCCAAGGAGTGGACGTAGGTCGAGTCGACCGAACCACTATAAATCTCTGTGTTTCTTTTTTGCTTCCGCACGTTTAAATTCCGCATTATTTTCGTGGTGTGATTTGGTTTATGTGACTTTATTTCTTTGAGAAGTTTTTAAAATACCAATTCACCCCCCCTCTTGGTTAGTTTGGGACTAAGTTCATAGGGCTTAACATCCCCATCGAACTTTCAATGCTATCATCATAAATATGCTCTCTAATAGGTACTGCGAGGAATGCTAAAAAGCCCCCTTAGGAATATGGCCCTAAGGACTAGGTTCTGGATGATGTGTGATTTTTATTATAATTGTGCTAATATGTATTTTTTGTAGGGAATCAATGTAATTTTTGTTTTTTATATAAAATGTAATTTGATCTAAAGTATTGTGAAAGCTTAAAAATGAGATATTTTTGATGTGTTAGGGATCCAAAGTGAAAAGAAAACCCTTTATAGGGAATTTCTTCTCATTTGGATATCCTATTGGATGGTGCAACACAAGGAGCCTAAAGGGAAAGAAGCTGAAGATAAATAAAATACCTCATTTTTAAGACTTGCATCATTCCATAGGGATAGAATCCAGGTTGTTGTCGGTGGAGCCTGTCCACCACTACTTTTCTGCACTTTGGTTGTATATTGAATGACACTTGCCATGGACTTTGGAGACTCTGTTTTATTGGCTTGTTGTGTTTACTTTGTTTGCTCATTAGAACTGCATGTTTTTTCCTAGGTTTCTTAAATTGATTTGTTTGGGTGTGGCTCGGACGGAGTCAACGTTAGGCTCTTAAGGATGTTAAATTTTCTATAAAGTTAAAATTTATTTAAGCAAGATAAAAAGTGAATATAGGATTAAAATCAATCAATTTTTCTAAAAAAATAATGCATGATTCCTTTAAAGGGTCATTTTTTTTTAAATTATAATAAATAAGCCTTGCTCACTTTACAGTGACTATTGGCCAGTCCTGATTGGCCTTACCTACACATGCATAGCCTTGAGTCAGCATATAGATTTTTCTTTTATAACATAGAGGGATAGTTCACTTTGCATAAGCATAGTACCATTCATGATTGGGTTTAATACCCATTTCCTTTTTGTATTCCTCCCACCACTCTTACATTTGCATAAGACTGGACAACATGGATTCGATACACTAGGTGGAGTTTAGCTGGTTCCCCTTTTTCAGCAGGGTGGTAAATCCAGGTTGGGACTACTTAGATCCTTTGTGGGATTTAAGCTACAAGTCCCCTCATAATATCAACTTTTTATGAACTCTGAATCTGTCACTTCTCTTAGGGTAGTAATCCAATATTTGATCTTCGAAACTCAAAATTTTAACCATATTTTTATTTATTTAAAAAAAGGTCTAATCATCATTAAAGATAAATAGAAGGGACTCTTTGAAATAGAATTTAGGAAATTTTTTTGTGCACCAAATTAATAAGTGAATAATGCACCGTCCTTAATCGAGAGTCTTCATGGGCCAATGCCTAGGATGTAATTAACTACGGGGGCTTGTGCCCGTAGGAAATCGATCCCCACAATCAAATAAACCCCATTCGAGCTGATGTATTGAATGGGGGAAATCTCATAAAATTTTGGGTTATATATATTATTATCTATCGAGGTGTGTAGGTGAAAGCCGCTATTCTCCATGGCTAATCGTATGTATAGCTCCATCTGCTCTTCCATCGGCCTGCTTATGTCGAGTGTAAATGTCTACGATCTTTTTCTCCTATGGGATAGTGCGATCGAACCCTTTATATTCGAACCACATGAGCAGCATCCTTTCGGAGACCACAGATTTCTGGCGACCACGGTGGGACGGGTTTCTCTCTCCATCTTTGGATGTTGTATTATTCACCTATGTAGGTAATCCTAGTTTGGTGCCTAGTTTGAGTTCCTATTTTTGGCTCTACTCTCTTCTCTTTGTCCTTAATGAAGGTTAGATCTTTTTAATGTATAAAGATTTAATTAAAATTTTGAGTTTATTAGATATGTGTTTTTAGTTCTCAAATCCAGATCAATCTATTTTAAGTCAATCTTATTCAAATCAAAATTTTAATATCTATCAATTTCTAGTTGGAATTCTTTTAAACTTAATCCTGATCCATATCATCTCAAATGAGAATATTTATTCTATCCTTCATTATATGATTCATATACTTGGCATAAACTTTATTCTCAATCATCTCTCATGTTTGAGCTCTTTTAGAATTGATCTTGATTCATATCAGTCCAAATGAAAATCCAAATTTGATCTTTAATGGAAGGGTCTTTAAATTGACATATGCAAAATTTTTCAAAAGAAAATTTAATTTGAGAAAAGTTTGAGAGTTTAAAATTTGATACAAACTTTTTAAGGAATTTTCTTTAGAGGGTAAGTGACTTATTTTTCTTAATGAAAAATTTACCTCTATTTTATTTAAAAAATTAAGTAAGATTTGGTTGACTCCTTTAAACACTTAAAGATAATTTCTTATGATGATCCGTAAAAAGAGAATATTCTCTCCCTCCCATCCTTTGTGTGGGGCAATTTTATTTTTGAACTCAAATCTATATCAAAATGAAATTAAATTTAGAAATAAAAATTTTCTCCATTAACTTGCAATTTTCTATCTCATATGTGTCTTTTGCATGCTTATGAATTTAATTTAAAATTTTCTTAATTAGGTTGTTCATTCTTATCATAGGATCGGGTTTGTTTTGTGAACTGTTCTTCCTTACATAAGAGAGTGAGTTTTCTTCTCTTATGTTTGGAAGATAATTTCACAACTGAGAAAGTATTCTTTTAAAGATTTAGAAAGGAAGCCAAATTATAATAAAAAAAGAGAGGCGCAATGTTTGCCAAAACATGAAAGATGCACAAAGTGTATTAAAGTGAAAAGATGCGCAAAGTGCGCCAAAAAAAAAGAGAGGCACAATGTTCGCCAAAGTTATTAAAATGGGCATAAAATGGACCCAAAATAAATAAGTAAATGACTTTCTTTTCTTGTAAATCTTTAAATCTCAGAAAACTCATGTATCCTTTGATATTTTTGATACTTGATTTTGAAAATGATGAATTTGGATTCACTACTATGCATTGATA
Organism: Dendrobium huoshanense; assembly: GCA_016618105.1. Lineage (NCBI taxonomy): Eukaryota > Viridiplantae > Streptophyta > Magnoliopsida > Asparagales > Orchidaceae > Dendrobium > Dendrobium huoshanense. The sequence continues at coordinate 46,825,230 of CM028348.1, forward strand.
TTCTATTAGATATAAAAATATTCTTCGTGCAAGAAGATTGAGAAGATTTAATTTCTTTCTCTAATTTAAATATTTTTTAATTATATTTTAATTCAAAAAATACATATAAGGGAGAGAGCCCATTTTGGCTTATAGGGAGCTCAAACTGGGTTAGCAAAATTTAAATCCCTAATCTTTTTGGGTTTAGATGGAGTCAACTCACTTCTTACTAAAATTTCAAATTTGATCACATATGTCATTTTGATTTGGTCAAAATAATCAAGAGGTAAACCTTTCATTCTTAAAGATAATACCCTTACTCTTTGATTAAAATTTCACTTTTTGAAAATTATGTGAATCAATCTTATCTCAATTAATTGGTGAGTATTTAACTTCTCTTAGTGTTTCCACTATTCAGTATGCTTAAATACTCACATCGTTCTTTTAAAAATTCATGCATGAAAATTTCTGGACCCCAACATTTGACTATAGATCACTCTTAAGGACTGATATGACTCTTTTGCGCATGTTATCATTTGAATCCTGGTTGTTTGAGCTATGGTTGTTTTGCTTAGAAATAACCATTCGACACGCATTTATTCTCTTGATATCTTATATGCCACCATTTCTTGTTTGGGAGCCACACCCCCATTCAAGTTATTGAGTTTATCCACTTGTTTGGGAACCACCATCCCATTTAAGCTGTTGAGTTTCTCCACTTGTTTGGGAGTCACTATCCCATTCGAGCTGCTTATTTTGTCTGATCTTTTGGGAGTCACTCTCTCATTCAAATCCTTATTCCATTTTCTCAATTGGGTTCATCCCTTTAGATCTTTCTCTAAGCGATTGTTCTGATTGTTCTTTTTCATGTTGGTATCATGATATCTTTACCTTGATTTCATATGAATGTTGACCTTCTTTCCATGTTAATGATCCTCTACGGACATACTCATATGAGGGGTTTTCCCTTTGATGTTACTTGTGGTTTCCTTTGTTTAGGAAGCTAGCCCCTTTTGATACTCCCCACTTCTCTTCACTTCACCGACAGACCTATGGTCGGGTGATTGTCCCGCTTTCTGCTTTATCCTACCGACATACCTATGGCCGGGTAGGGACTCTGCTGTTTTGGGGCCTATGGCCGAGCAGAGGTGCTTTCTTTCCTTCGCTTCACCAACAAACCTATGGTCGGGTGATTGTCGAGCTTCTCTTTGTTCTACCGACAGACCTATGGTCGGGTAGAGACTTTGTTGTCGGGTCTATGGCCGAGCAAAGGTGGATCTTTTCTCTTAATCCTATCGACAGACCTATGGTTGGATAGATGTTGAGCTTCCCATTTTGTCCCAACGATAGACCTGTGGTCGGGTGGACATCGGGCTTTTGGTTGGTTACCCGACATAGTCCCTGGGAGGTACACTTCACCACCTCTTCATTCCCCCTATTTCCTTTTACCTGTTAAGGGGTTGTTGAGTTTTCAGTTTATCCTACCAACAGACCTATGGCCCGGTAGGGACCTCGCTGTTTCAGTAGCCTATGGCCGAGCGAGGGTGCTCTCTTTCCTCTTCACTTCACCGACAGACCTATGGTCAGGTGATTGTTGAGTGTTCGCTTTATCCTACCGACAGACCTATGGTCGGGTAGGGACCTCACTATTTCAGGGCCTATGGCCGAGCGAGGGTGCTCTCTTTCATCTTCACTTCACCGACAGACCTATGGTCGGGTGATTGTTGAGTGTTCTCTTTATCCTACCGACAGACCTATGGTCGGTTAGGGACCTCGCTATTTCGGGGCTTATGGCTGATCGAGGGTTCTTTCTTTCTTTCCTCTTCACTTCACCAATAGACTTTTGGTCGGGTGATTGTTGAGTGTTCGCTTTATTCTATCGACAGACCTATGGTCGGGTAGGGACTTCACTGTTTCGTAGCCTATAGCCAGGCGAAGGTGCTTCCTTTCCTTTTCACCGACAGACCTATGGTCGGGTGATTGTTTCTTTCCACTTTATTATACCGATAGACCTATGGTCAGGTAGGGACCTCACTATTTTGGGGCCTATGGCCGAACGAGGGTGCTCTCTTTCCTCTTCACTTCACCGATAGACCTATGGTCAGGTGATTGTTGAATGTTCGCTTTATCCTACCGACAAACCTATGGTCGGGTAGGGACCTCGTTGTATTGGGGCCTATGGCCGAGCGAGGGTGCTCTCTTTCCTCTTCACTTCACTAACAGACCTATTGTCGGGTGATTGTTGAGTGTCCGCTTTGTCCTACCGATAGACCTATGGTCGGGTAGGGACCTCACTATTTCGTGGCCTTTGGCCGAGTGGGGGTGCTCTTTTTCTTCACCGACAGACCGATGGTCGGGTGACTGTTCCTTTTCGCTTTGTCCTACCGACAGACCTATGGTCGGGTAGGGACCTCGCTATTTCGTGGCCTGTGGCCGGGCGAGGGTGCTTCCTTTTCACTGACAGACCTATGGTCGGGTGATTGTTTCTTTATATTTTATCCTACCGACAGACCTATGGTCGGGTAGGGACCTCACTGTTTCGGGGTCTACGGCCGAGCGAATGTGCTTTCCTTGTCCTCTTTTTATCACCTTGGTATATGCATCGGGTGATAGTTGAGTGTTTCTTTATTCTCTTCGCATCACCTCGGCAGATGCATTGAGTGATCGTCGAGTGTTTCCTTGTCCTCTTCGTATCACCTCAGCACATGCGCTGAGTGATCGTCGAGTGTCATTTGTCCACTTCGTATCGCCGTGCACTTGTGCGCCAAGTGATTGTCGAGTGTCCCTTGTCTTTTCTCACCCTCGACCTCCAGTCGAGTGGTTGTTGAGCCTTTCCTAGTGGTTGTTGAGCTTTCTTAGTGGTCGTTGTCTCTTTGAGCGGTTGTTCACTTCACTAGTGGTTGTTGAGTTGTTTTTTCCTCACTCTTTCTAACTATTTTGGGTTGGTTTGGTGAGTGTTGGGTTTCTTTTAGTTCATTCTCATTGTTTTGATCTAGTCAGGTGAGTATCGAGTTGTCCTTGTTCGTCATTTTGTTCTAGTCAGACGAATGTTGCGTTTCTTTCTCTCTTATGTCCCATCATATTTGCATGATTGAGTGAGCACGATATGACTGAATAATTGTTGCATGATCATTGCATGATTTGATGACTTTTGTATGATTGTGTGAGCATATCATCGAATGATCATTGCATGTTGATTGGTTATTGTATAAGTGTGTGATTATGGCATGATTATATAATTGTGGTGTGATCAGTGCATAATTGATTGATTTTTGTATGCTTGCCGGTGTGATCAGTGCATAGTTGATTGAATTTTGTATGCTTGCTTGATTATATCCTCATTGTGTGATCACTATATGAATAATTGAGTTTTGTATGATTATGTAATTATATGAGTATTATGTGATCATTGCGTGATTGATTGATTTCTTATATGCTTGTGTGATTATATCATTATTGAGTGATCACTACATGATTAATTGATCGCTATATGCTTATGTGATTGTGTGCATGGTCATTACATGATTGTGTGATTATGATATAACTATTACATGTTGGATTACTCATTATATAATTGAACGATCACTACATTTATTGCATGATTGCATGATCATTGCGTGGTTGAATGATTATTGCATCATTATGTGTGCATTATTGGTGAAGTCTGCATTATTGAGTGATCACCGTATGATTTGTCAATTATTACATGTTTTGGATGATTATTACATGATCTATGAGTATTATTTGATTATATGATTTTGTGTGGATTGTTGGTTATGTCACGAGTATGCAAAAATTGTGTAATTATATCATTATTGAGTGATTTGATGGTTATTATACGATTGCATGATTGCATACTTGGATGACCATTGTATGATTGTGTGAGCATAGCATGGTGGGACACTTTTTGCATGATGGTTATGTGATTGGATGTTTGTTGAACTTATTTATTGGTTGTTTGGTTGTACCTTCCTAGAGTTAGGGAGGTCAACGCCAACATGTACGGTTCATTTGTCGTTCGCCGCACATGTTGGGGTTGTGTTTGTTGACCTCCTTTTTGGCATCGGTCACTCACACTATCTTGTCTTGCATTTTTGTAGAATTATCCACTTTCTTGTATGTTGCATCGCTTTGTGTTTGGTGAAGGGTCAAATCGTGTATTTTATCTCGACCCGTCGTCGGCCTTAGGATTACTCCTTTTTGATCACATGTTGTGCTCTATTTTCTAAAATGCATGTGGTCGGGCCGTCGCCGATTCGATGTGATTTCACACATTTGGATCTTTATCGCACATGTTTGTTCTGAGCGCAATATCTTTCGATCTAGGCCTTATTTTGATAAACGGATTGCGCGAGCGTGTCCGGATCGCCGAGATTTTTCAAACGAGCCCATTCGCGCTCTGATCGAGCACTATTTCATGCATGTTGAGGAGAGAGGCTGAGGTCCTCATTTCTATTATTATCATTATTTTCAAATATATATAATATAAAAATATACCATTATTTATTTATTTATGAAATGAATATAATAAAGTATATTTTAATTAAGATATGAATATGAGATAATATAAGTTTATATAGTACAATAAAAATATATAATAATAATCTCATTCAAATTAACTTTGTTTTAGACTTGAACACAAAATGACTTTTAACATCACCCCTTTTAACCTTCCAAATCAGATATATCTTATGGCTCAATGTCCAAAGAATCAGGATACATGTAAGAAAAGAGATATCTCTATATTTGCTTTTGCAGGAAAAGACATCAAGAGGACAACAGCTCATTTTTGCTTTTCAGAAATAAAAAAAGAAGCTCACTATATCTCATCGTTTGATGGAGGATATGGGATTTTTGGCCATTTCTTTAATAGAAAGATGGAATAAGACAAAAAAAAAGGGTCTTCAAAGGGAGAAATTATTGTGTACGCAATCCGAACATGTTCGGATGTGCGTACACACTGCTTATTATGTTGCGTATTTATTGAGACATAATTTTTTTGTGGCAAATAATTAGCAAATAAATTATACTCACTAAATAAACAGAAAATACGCAAAAAACATAATATATCAAAAAATATGCAGTGAAATAAGCTGTAAATACGCAGCATCCGAACACAATTCTGCGTTCGGATTGCGTGCACAATAATTTCTCCTTCAAAGGTCGGATGAAAAAAAAAATCTCTGAGATCGGCTGAGGTGATAAGCAGCTCTCATAAGTCTTGCTCGGGAGATATACATAAAAGGATCCTTCTTTTTCTCAAGGAGAGCAGCCGGCCCTAGCTGCTGGAGCCTCTCGCACTCCAGTTCCTCTCTGGCTCTTGGCTTTTCCTTGGACGTCCGCCTCCTGTTGCCCCTAGCAGCCGAACGCCCCAGGCTCCAGCTCCCTCTCGGTTCCTCCTTGCAAGCCGTTGCCAAGAGACGAGCAAGCCGAAGCTACCTCGATCTTTTCCTCACCCTCTCTCTGTTTCCCGTTTACAAAGCTCAGGAGCAAGCCAAAGTCCCCTCTCCCTAGCCGAGCCCGACATTGACGTAGGCCCTGTCGCCGAAGTCCCTATCTTGGCCGACCAACCTTCTTCTATAGCAGTAGGTATATGCCGCCTGATTTCTTCTTCTTCTCCTTTCTTTTCTCGTATTTCTCTTTTCCTATTTATTCTCCATGATGTAAAAAAAAAACTACAGCAACAAGGCTTATTTCTCTAAGTAATTGGTTCATGGGTAAACAAAGTGAACGATTCATCTGTAAAAGCTTTATATGTGGATATAGATTATTTGGAAATGTATAGTTGTTACATGAGATTTGCATTTTGTATATGATTCATGCCATAAAATTCAAAGTTTATGTACAGGTTTTGAAAAAGAAGAAAAAGCCATGTTATTTCTGTAAAAAAAAAAAGGATGCATGCCAAGTGTTTGTAATAATGTTTTAAAAAAAAATGTTATAAGCTTTAACCAAGCAAAGGTATTGAGTAAGCAAATTTATACCTCATTTCTTCTGTATCGTTAATGAGTCCATCAGTTTTGATTGTATACATGATTCCGATATTTTTATGTAATACAAGTGATCTATGTTTTGGACCTTCCATTATACATGGGAGATATATTCCTCTTTATCTTTTCTAAAAATAATAATAATAAATAGACCTAACTTCTCTTGAAATAAATATAAAAAAAATCTTAAACCTGTACGGACCCCCTTCTTTTTTTGTTGTGTTTGGAAGATAGGCACATGATTATTAATACCGTATTTCTCATCTAGTGATCGCCTAGATTTCCTTCTTTTAACTTGGTAGTTCTCGCTTTTTCATGATCACATTTGTTTCTCGAATTCTTTACGGATGCATGAATATTTGGTGAGTGGGAAATGCACCACAATTCACTTATAACCAACATTGGAGAAAGATAAGTAGTCATATTATTCTTCGATTTAACTTAATTTAACTTACCATCTCTGCCACAAGTTATGATAAAAAAAATGTTGTTAAAGTTCGATAATGCCATCCGTGAATTATAATTTAGTTCCAAAGAGTGGCAGGCATATATACGTTGGTAAAGTATCTCATGACGTATCTCATTCACTTATGTTCAAATTGATTAAATGTTTCTCATTATTTTTTTAGTATAGTATTTTCTGTAATTATTGTTTGTGAGTGATCTTGTGAATTAACTTGAAAAGGATAGTGTTTTCTTTATACTTCGGTCATATTTAAATATATATTTTGTGGCCAATTATATAGAAAGGTCTTGATATAACTTTTATCATAATATAACTTTTCACTCTGCTCTCTCGCTCAAACTATTTCTCTTTTACATCTAGTACTTATATCAAAGACTCGCATGACAAATGGATATTAAAATCAGGTAAATAATTAGTTGTTAATGAAATATCCATATCTGGATGCTCATAGTTAGCAACTGAACTCGATATAGAGTTTGGACTCTTTTAGCATAGAATTTTGAAACCCATCATGCATGCCCATGTTGATGTTGAGTTCTAACAAATTCGTTTTCTCATTATAGTTTTGTGATCTTATTAAACTTTTATATTTATATCTTTTCTATTCTCTTATGTTATGTAGCCTCGCTCGATAGAGAATTTGTGTACTAATAAAAGTTGAATATGCTTTATGTGAATATCTTCAAATAATAATTATTTTGTATCTAGTCATATCAAGCGGCTGTTAATTATACATAATGTTTGATGCCACTCAATATGTCATTTCAATTTATATAAAAAAATACACATAAGGTGTTTGCTTTCTAAGAAATTGAATCTCATCACGGTGTGTATATGTTTTATCAAAATAAGATTTACAAATTTGTCAGTAGGGACTTAATTTTTTTATGCAATTTAATACTATGTGATACAGAGATCATTATTTATGCTAGTGAACTTCCATGCATCTTCATATTATAGTGTTGACTTATATATGTTCCATATCCATGAATATTAGATTGCTCGTTGGTTCGGATAGTTGACATTTGAAGATACATGTGTTGAGCCAATAGACTACTATGTGATCCAAATATAAACTTTCTTTATGCTTTACATTAGAAAACTTTTACTTTGATTATGTTTTAGTTGATGACACATACTTGATTGATAAATACGAATTATTTAGTAATCAGATTACTATCAACTTGCTTCACTTTTTGAATAGTGCCTACTCTCACTCCATATTTGCATTCTTCTTGTTATTTTGCGAGGAAATATTGAGTCTTGCATATGCGTTGATCAGCTGGTCGTTTGTATGGGAGCTTCTAAGTGGGCACGCCTGGGTCAGGTATACCTTGATATTCCTGTAGAGACTCCTCATTGTATTGCCGAATGGTTACACATTAACACACACATTTGACTATTTTTTTATTTTTATTTTTCCACCCAAATATATTTGCTAGGATGTTTAGTTAGCCGGCCATAAGTTAGTTCACTAATGAAGCTTTGGCCTTATGGGTCAAAACTTGCCCCCTTGTCATGAAACCTAGAGACCCTTATGGTCATTTTAGGCCTGTAGTGTAGGCCACCTATGTATGTCATATGCATCGTTTTTCCCACACGAAGTGGGCACCGCTAGGATGGTTTTTCTTTGGGTTTTAAAATGATTAAATAACTCTAAAATTTTTTTCTTAATGATTTTAGGCCTTTTAATGCATCTTTCATAAGCATGCTAAGAAAAGTGTATAAAAATGAAATAAAATATGAGCTCTAGTATGTTAGGTAGTTTCTCTTTATTAGCTTCACGATTACAACCCCTTTGACTATTAGTATATTTGGTTACTATTTAAGCTTAGTGTAGAACCTTTGTCGTGATTTTCATTAATAAAACACGACAATGAATTCGTAACCAATCTTAAATTATTAATGAAACAATTATAATGATAATCTTTTGCTAAAATTCATTAAACAACAATCATAAAGCTTAATAACTAGATGATTACCTAGCAACCCGGGCCTACGAGGCTATTAACTTAGCCCCAATGAGGGTGAAATAAACCTCATGGCCCTGGTTTAACAAGGGTAATTATCGTATAATTTAAAGTAATCAATAATAAGCTACCAACAAATTAAATCTTGCAACTAACTTTTTTAATAAATTCAAAAATATAAGAAGTACATATCAAATCTAAGCATTAAATAATTTAAAGTGGCTAATAAAATATAGCCAACACATAAGCCTCTCATTGAATTCATAAACCATTACAACTCTTAAAATTCTTTAATTATTCTATAATCTCTAAAATTCCCTTAACCAACATACAGCTTTAAAATCATTAATTACTCTAATCGAATCTTAAAATATGTAAAATAAATCTCTAACCAACTCCTAATCTAATCATATATGATAATCTACATTAATTAAGGTGAAACTAAACTAAGATCATTAAAATCTTCTCAACCAACCTTCTAGTGTTTAACAAAGCATTAAGACATTAATATTTGAACTTAAACTAAAGTCTCCTAATTGTAAGCAACCCAAAATGAACCTATTGGAGGAGCAAAGGAATTTCAAGATATGCCTTAGTGCCTTAACCTATATGGAATTTACATTCACCTTTGTGCTTTAGCTTAAAAAATATGCAAACGTCTATGTAAATTATCCCTTCCTTAGAAAAGATCAAATCCATCTTTAGGGACCTAAACCAACTACCTTAGCCACCCAAGTGCTATAACTTTGGTCAAGTAGATTCCATATGCATTTCTATAGATATCAGGTCATTCTACTCTCATGTCAACCTTTAAAAATAAATTTACCTTAAACATAGGAAGCTTAGGATTTTCTTTTCATGGTGGGTAGTAGGCCCACCTTAGTGGTGTCACCCTTAGCCATTCCTCGAGTCCTAAATTGTTACCAAGGGAAGGACTAATCAACCCTTGCCACCTTTTAATAATTTCAACCTTAATTAGGAGTAGGATTGAGGATGGGCTATTTGCCCCTCAATTCTTTATAATCTTAAAATAGGCTAGTGCCTAAGTCTTTAGGCTCTCGATAATTTAATAACTCAAATTCTAATCCCTAAATTAAGTTTTAATTAATTCATCTCAAATGATTAAACACTTAAATAAAAACTTGAGGGCTAATAAATTAAACCATAAGAACTCGACTTTGTAACTCAAACCACTCACCTAATTTGGGGTAGTTAAGTACACCTTTTTGCACACACTTAGGTGATGGATATGACACTTCTTTCATAGGCATCCTAGGATAGGATGTAGCTAGGATAACCCTTTTACACTTTCTTTCTTTTACATTTTGTATATGTGATGATGTGATGTTTATTTTTGGCTTGGTTTATTTTCTTTGGTTGTTTTCTTTTCCTTTTTGATTGATGAGTGGGCACTTGCTCTTAAGTGGTTAGATTTTTTTTTAGAAATATCTTCTACAGGTGGCCATGTTCCTAAAGGATAATATAAAAATGCTATCATCATAAATATGCTCTCTAATAGGTACTGCGAGGAATGCTAAAAAGCCCCCTTAGGAATATGGCCCTAAGGACTAGGTTCTGGATGATGTGTGATTTTTATTATAATTGTGCTAATATGTATTTTTTGTAGGGAATCAATGTAATTTTCTTTTTTTATATAAAATGTAATTTAATCTAAAGTGTTGTGAAAGCTTAAAAATGAGATATTTTTGATGTGTTAGGGATCCGAAGTGAAAAGAAAACCCTTTATAGGGAATTTCTTCTCATTTGGATATCCTATTGGATGGTGCAACACAAGGAGCCTAAAGGGAAAGAAGCTGAAGATAAATAAAATACCTCATTTTTAAGACTTGCGTCATTCCATAGGGATAGAATCCAGGTTATTGTCGGTCGAGCCTGGCCACCAATACTTTTATGCACTTTGGTTGTATATTGAATGGCACTTGCCATGGACTTTGGAGACTCTGTTTTGTTAGCTTGTTGTGTTTACTTTGTTTGCTCATTAGAACTGCATGTTTTTTCCTAGGTTTCTTAAATTGCTTTGTTTGGGTGTGGCTCGGACGGAGTCAACGTTAGGCTCTTTAGGATGTTAAATTTTCTGTAAAGTTAAAATTTATTTAAGCAAGATAAAAAGTGAATATATGATTAAAATCAATCAATTTTTCTAAAAAGTTAATGAATGATTCCTTTAAAGGGTCACTTTTTTTTAAATTATAATAAATAAGCCTTGCTCACTTTACAGTGACTATTGGCAAGTCCTGATTGGCCTTACCTACACATGCATAGCCTTGAGTCAGCATATAGATTTTTCTTTTATAACATAGAGGGACAGTTCACTTTGCATAAGCATAGTACCATTCATGGTTGGGTTTAATATCCATTTCCTTTTTCTATACCTCCCACCACTCTTACATTTGCATAAGACTGGACAACATGGATTTGATACGCTAGGTGGAGTTTAGCTGGTATCCCTTTTCGAGTAGGGTGGTAAATCCATGTTGGAGCTACTTAGATCCCTTGTGGGATTTAAGCTATAAGTCCCCTCATAATATCAACTTTTTATGAACTCTGAATATGTCACTTCTCTTAGGGTAGTAATCCAATATTTGATCTTCTAAACTTAAAATTTTAACCATATCTTTATTCATTTAAAAAAAAGGTCTAATCATCATTAAAGATAAATAGAAGGGACTCTTTGGAATAGAACTTAGGAAATTTTTCTGTGCACCAAATTAAGAAGTGAATAATGCACCGTCCTTAATCGAGAGTCTTCATAGGCCAATGACTAGGATGTAATTAACTACGGGGGCTTGCGCCCGTAGGAAATCGATCCCCACAATCAAATAAACTCCATTCGAGCTGATGTATTGAATGGGGAAAATCTCGTGAATTTTGAGTTATATTTATTATTATCCATCGAGGTGTATAGGTGAAAGCCGCTTTTCTCCATGGCTATTCTTATGTATAACTCCATCTGCTCTTCTATCGGCCTGCTTATGTCGAGTGTAAAGGTCTACGATCATTTTGTCATATGGGATAGTGCGATCGTACTCTTTACATTCGAACCCCATAAGCAGCAAACCTTTCGAAGACCCACACCTTTCTCATAAGACTTTATAAGAGTCTTTAGTAGTAATTGTGGATTCATTCTTCCGTAAAAACATAAAGAGAGAACTTAAAAAGGAGAGAGGAAATGGAGGAGTTTGAGAGGGAAATGATCCTTGGAGGGGGTTTCAAGGGAGTGTAGAGGAGATTTCACATAGTTTCTCTAGAAAGCTTGCACATTAGTACCATCAGATTCAAGATTTGTATTAAGGGAAGTTTTGAAAAGAAGAAGATCTCTTTGGTGTCAAAGAACCTGGCTCCTCTATCGCACTAGGTAAGAAGGAAGTGATTGCTTTTCTGCCTAGCTGTGGAGGCTAAAGGAGAGTCACTAAAGGTTTAGTGTAATACTCATAAGGTGCCTCTAGGGAGTAGATGAAGGTCAAGGTTTCATCGAACCACTATAAATCTAATTTGTTATTTCCATTATTATTTTTGTACTTTATTTTTGCATTTATTTTGGTTGTGATTAACTACGTGGGTGAAATAAAAAATTTATCTTTTTTATTGTGAATTTAATTTTCTTATGCATCAAGTTATAAAAAGATTTTTTTCTTTTTATTAAAGAAATTTTTAAATATCCAATTCACGCCCTTCTTGGTGCATCTTGTACTTTCAGTACTTTAGTACCATTGGATTTAAGGTTTATCTTGAGAGAAGCTTTGGGAAGAAGAAGATCTCTTTGGTTTTAAAGGTCCTGGATACTCCGCCGCACTGGAGAAGGTGGAAGTGATTTTGTAAGGACTTCTTCACCTAGCTATGGGGGATAAAGGAGAGTCACTAATAGTTTGGTGCAATACTTGGAGAGTTCCTCCGAGGAGTGGATATAGGTCAGGTTGGACCGAACTATTATAAATCTGGTATGTTCTTTCATTTATTATTTCCAGATTTATTTTTTCTTGCGATTAACTGTGCGAGTGAAAACATTAATTTTCCTTTTTATTATGAATTTAATTCATTTATACATCATGTCATAAAAATATTTTTCTTCATCATTAAAGAAGTTTTAAAATACTAATTCACCCCCCTTCTTAGTTAGTCTCAGGATTAATTCCTTAGGATTTAATAACCCTCATAAACTTTCAAGTGGTACCAGAGTGGGATTCATAAATTAAGTCTTAGAAAACTTTTGAATTTTATTAATGGTTGACTTTTTAATCGTAATATTACAGAAGGTTATTTAATCATGTGACCACCTTTATTTAAAAATATTTTTTAATTTTTGGAAAATTTGCATGTCTGCTTTCTTGTAATTAATTGATTTTTGAATGTGACAGAAGATTCAAACTGATTATTTTGTACCATTACATATTATAGATGGAGTCAAAACTGATATTTGTTTTACTGAATGGAGTAGAGTAGAAAAAATCAATGCTCACTTGAATGATAAATCTTTAAACTATTTTTTTTGTGCTTTAAATTCTGAAAATTATATGTTAGTATTCACATGCACCACTGGCAAGAAAATTTGGGATAAATTATGTACTACATACGAAGGTACTAGTGAAGTCAAGCAATCCAAGTTAAATATTTTATTACATGACTATGAAATTTTTCACATGAAATCTTATGAGAATATCTTAGATATGTATGCTAGGTTTACCCATATTGTGACATCATTGCATGTTTAAGTAGAGAACTTTTAAAAGGTTAAAAAAATCTATATTCTCTACATTATAAATTTGTTGCTAAAATCTCTGCTATTTGTGAATTAAAAGATTTGAATGAATATCCTATTGATAATTTTATTGGCTCACTCATTGCTTACGAGCAAAGTTTGGGTTAAAGATGTTTTGATGTAGGTGAAATAATAGTGTTAAAAGCTAAAGAGATTGAGAAAAATGACTTAGCATATAATGAGAGAAAGGAGATATCCTCAATAACAAGCAAATTTAAAAAACTACTGAAGCGTAAACATCAGTATAAACAAAAGTGGAACATAGGTAAAAATGGTAAAAATGTTATTTTTTTTTTTTGACATTATTTGCTTTGGGTGTAAGAAACTCGGACATATAAAAAATGAATGCCCTAATTTAAAAACTCTTTCAACAAAGAAAAATGGCAAAAATAAGTAAAATGTAAAAAGGGTAAATGATTAAGAGCAAAATAACTCCAGGGCAGACCTAATTTCTGAATCATCACACCAAGAGCAACATAATGAGGTATAAAGTTTTATTTGTGTATTTATATGTTGTAGTTAATGCAAGCGTATATGTTCTTTGTTTTATTTTATTCATTATAAATATTTTATGTGTTATTTTGAAATTTTTTTATTTGTAATCATTTTATTTTATTTTTCATGTATATTTTTTCTTTTGATTTATCTCTGATTAACATACACAAATCACTTTTCACATTCTGTTTGTATAAGAGAATCAATTCACTTCTCTCAAAAATTTTAAATGAAAATTTTACACCTCTTTTTTTATCTAGAACTTTTAAGTAAGTTTTGATTAACTTTTCTAAATTATTGAAGTAAGAAAATTCATGATTATGTCTCTCCTTCTCATTTCCTTCATCAGGCTATTACACTTTTTTTGAATAAAAAACTATATCAATTTAAGAATTAGACTTTTGAAATTAAATTTTTTTATCATCATACATTTCTTCTCTCTCATAGGAATCATTTGCAAGCTGATGAATCAACTTCATAAAATTCTTAATCAAGGTGTTCATTTTTATAATTGGATAGGGGTTTTCTTTGAGTCTTTAAAGATTAAGAAAGGAAGTAAAATTATAAAAATAGAAAGAGGGACAAAATGAGTCCAAAATAAAAAAAGTTTGCAATGTATGCCAAAATTGAATGATGGACAAATGTATATCAAAATTAAAAGATGCACAAAGTGAGCTAAAAACAAAAAAAAGGCAAAAAGGAGCACACAATAAGTTAATTTACATTTATAGTATTTTTAAATCTTAGAAAACCCATGTGACTAATTGATATTTGAGTTTGAAAATCATGATTCTTTACTCCCCCTTTTTGTATTGATACTCTATTATATATATTTCATATCAGAAGATTGAAAAAGATATTTTCTTATTCTCTAATTCTTTTTCTAAATTAATTTTTATTTAAAAAATGGCTTTAACCTGTAAGGAGCCTGAGATAGGGTTTATAAAATTCAAATTTCCAATATTTTTGAATCTTAGGACAGTCAATTCATTTCTTAGTATATTTTTGAACAAAATTAAAAGGTAACTTTCTCATTTTGAGAAAAATTGTTGAAATTAATTGCTTCTTCTTAAAAACCCGCACCACCACCACCACCAAATTAGAGTTTTTTTTTGTGTGTTCCATTTTATTTTTTGTGTGTTTCCCTTGTTTTTTTGATAATATCAAAGGGGGAGAATGTGTTTGACTGGTTTTATTTATGTTTAAGTTGTATATGTTCATCTTATATTTTTATTAGTTTATATGTTATTTTAGGTTCTAAAAGTTTTATATTTTTTATAATGTTTTTATATAGAAAAAGAAAAAAAAATTCATTTCCCCTATTTTTAATATAATTATCTTAGTGAGGTGGGATTAGAAGATAATATTTTTTAAATTTGCAAATTCAACCAGTAATATTTTACATCATAAAAAAGGGAAAGATTCTTGTAACTCAAGCTCACGAGTTTATGTTTTTTATGACAACAAACATTATGGCTCATATCCTTATGTTTACTTGTATTTATAATGTATTATTATTTATGGGTGTACTAACATTTCAAGAATATCTTACACCATTCAACAAAGATTCAAGACTCAAGATTGGATAAAATAGATTATGATGTAGGGATTTTTATAATATTCATTGATATATTTTTTATTTCTTGAGTTAAGTCCTGTAAAGGAATATGCTTGCTTGATGACCATGCACACAAACACTCATGGGAGTGAGATTGAGTCAAATTCAGAAGTTTAATTTTTGAATTAATCATATTGTACGATCAATACATCTAACAAATCATATTGGATGATTTGGAATATCAAGGATGATCAGTTATGATCATGAAAATAGTTGCCAATCATAATTTCGGCAAGATTTTGAATTTTATATTTTGTTCTAATCGTCTAGGACAATCTACATTGTACTGGATGATCTATAAAAATCATGCCAAAATTAATCATGTGATTAGTCAATTGAATATGCTTAATAATAATGTCATCCCATACTTCATCCTAGATGAACTACATTTTGATTAAACTAATCATCCCAAATAATCTCAATATCATAATGGACGATTTGTATGAATTTGAACTAATCATATTGAACTATCCGGAGATCGTTCAAGACTATCAAGTCAAATTCTACACATCGTACTAAATGATCCTATGATTGCACATGATGATATTTGGCACCAAAATCGAATGTAGGTTGGGGGGTTCCCACCTATGCTCGCCCACCAACCAAGCTAAGCCTGGTGTGTAGTCTAACATTGCTTTAGAAGCATGAGGAGATACCTCACATGTATAAATTTACAAAAAGGCGCCAACTAAAAGACTATAAAGGAGTCCACCCTCCAAGTCATGTCAAAATTTTAATATGAAATTTAAGGAGTGGGGTGGTCATCCTAGATGCTCAGATCATTCTAAATGCTTAGATCATTCCACATTAATTTTGTATACTCAGCTACTCCACACCTTTAGACATAGATTCATGTTTAAAAATTATTGGTGCATATTGGTTGATATGGGCATTTTTACTTAATATTTACTCATCCTATAATGGTTCTGACACCATTAGCTATTTTTACCTAAGCTTGAAAGTCCTCAAAAGTATTATTAAAGAAAAAAAAATGAAACTCTAGTTGTTTGCACAAGCATATTAAGACCATGGAGGCTCACCAAGCCCATTGTTATGATTCTGTGCTCTCAGAGCCCTTAAATGTTGACATTTCCAAGGAGGTTAAATTAGTTTGGGAAGCTCTCTCCGCTCCTTATTCTGTTTGGGCTGATTGGATTGTTCAACGTGTGAAAAATCATTGCCTATCTGAAGGAGATGATCTAAAATTTCTATATGGCAAAATCAAAGAAAGAAAAAAATTATAGCTCTTTAAAGGAAATTGCTAATGTCATTGGTACTTTTTATTCTCAGGAGGAGATTGTTGGGGTTGCGATAGCCCATTTTAAAAGTCTCTTTAATCAAAATCGCTACTTTTTCCACCACTATTTTGCCTCTCCCTTTTGAAAACGCTTTATACCACCACTTGGGACGTTATTGGTACCCAAATTTGCAAGGCTATCAAACATTATTTTTACTAGAAGCTATCTTTCCAAGGAAGTCACCACTACCATTGCACTTATTCCTAAAGGTCTACATGTTGAGAGAATGACTGATTATAGACCCATATCCTTGTGCAACACATTGTAGAAAATAATTGCCAAGATTCCTTCTCTAAGAATAAAGCATATTATGCCTTTCATCATTCATTAGGCTTAAATTGGGTTCATTACTAACATGTTCGTTTCAATTCGAGCGTTCGATCTTATGTTTTGATAAATACAAATATTATTGGATGATTATTTACTTATTTATGTGTTATACATTGCATATATATATATATATATATAGCATTACTAACCATTTTAGATCCAACATACATGGAGTATAATTGAAGAATCAAGAATTAAGATAGTATAGCATCATGGTCTAAGTGAGTGTGTTTGATGGTGTTTGTACTATTCTAATTTTTTTTTTTTGAGTTATTTTATGTATTAGATGTATGTTGGCTAATTAACCGAGCATACACTCGCAAGAGAAGATAATTATTAAATATTTAAAATTTTTTATTTAATCATACTATATGATCCGTTCAAATAAAAATAAATTCAAATATTTATTTTAATAAAATTAGTTAAAATTAATATATAACTAATTGTACTATACGATGAACAAATCATATTAGGCGATCAACTATTTTGCTAAAGTTTTTGGTAAAATTTTACTAAGATTACTATGTACCTTTTAGAATTGCTAATGGTGTTAAGGTAGAAATATCTTTTTCTAAATGGAGCATAGATGATCATGATCTTTTGCAACTTAATGCCAAATGTCTTAACTATTTTTGATGTAGTTTAAAATTAGAAGATTATATGCGAGTTTTTACTTGTATTAGTGGGAAGATAATTCATGATAAATTTTGCATAATTTTTGAAAGAACAAGTGAAGTAAAACAATCTTGCATGAATGTACTTTTTACACAAATATAAACTATTTCTCATGCAACCTAGTGAATCAATTTCTAACATTTATAATAGGTTCAAAAATATCATTACATGCTTTTGGTTAGAGATATTCCTAACTCCGTAAAAGTTAACAAAATCTTACACTATTTACCTAAATTTTGCGATGCCAAGATTAATGCAATTTTTTAACATAAGGATATAAAGTTTTACTCCATTGATAATTTACTTGGGTCTTTAATTTCCTATGAGCAAAAAATTAGTAAAAAAATTGTAGATACATGTGAATGAAAAAAAGGATAAGACAATAACACTTAGAGATGACAATTCAAATAACAACGAATCTAGTATAGATGAAAATGAAGATATCGCCTTGATGGTCAGACAATTCAAAAGATTCCTCAAACATAAACATATGCATCATAATGGCAAACAACAAGGCAAGAATATAAAGTTAATTAAGTTTTTTATTGATGTTGTTTGTTTTGAATGCAAAAAAGACAGGACATCTAATCTGGCCACAACTCAACCCAATAAGATACCACTTATAGGATATGTCCTACCAGGTTATGTTATGATA
This sequence comes from Dendrobium huoshanense, assembly GCA_016618105.1. NCBI lineage: Eukaryota > Viridiplantae > Streptophyta > Magnoliopsida > Asparagales > Orchidaceae > Dendrobium > Dendrobium huoshanense. Next base: position 46,843,483 of record CM028348.1, read on the forward strand.
GGCGAATCCATAGATTTAGTTTTTGGGAAATTTTTAGACTTGTCTTCAAATATACATTTCAAAACAAACAACATACAATAGAGCTACTAAAATTATTCAGAGTAAAGAAAATAAATTGATCCATAAAATCTCTTTCAATTCATTATCAAAATGTCTATACAATCACAAGGCATATCTATAAATAAAAGTTATAAAATTGAAAGATAAAGCTAGTCATGACCATGCAAAAATCAAATTAAGTATCTATAGACTCAGATTAGATTACAAAAATCACTATTCAACTGTATCCTTTTTTTTTCAAACCCTAAAAGTATAATTTAAAATCTCAATGAGCTAAAACAACACAGTAGGCCACCAACACAGATCTAAATTTATAAATATTTTTTATTAAATATTTTTAAGAATATTTAAATATAATATAACAATTTATTATGCTGAGGAAATCATAACAACATAATAATTATCCATAGATTCAATTAATAATAGTAAGTAGTTAAAGAAACTAAAATTCATATGAACTTTATTTCACAATATAAAATATAAAATATAATAGATTATAACAAAGTTTTTTGGTCTCAAACAAAATCTCAAGTAATTCTAGCCCTTTATGACTCCCAATGTGCCTATAGCATGAGAACATGCCCATAGGCATAACAACATCTTGCTTCTTTCACAAATTTTTTTTTTTAGAACTTCTCAATTCAAATAATAAAGCACATAATTTAATCATATTAACATATAATTTAGCACATCCTAGCAACTAAAGTATAATTATGTTCATTTCTGAATTTCACATTTTTTTATAATGGTAAGCAATAAAAAATTTTACTAAGAAAAAAATCACAATTTTTATATATAACTAAATTATCAAAGATTGTGTAAAATAATATTTTAATATATGAATCATACTACAACCCTATTTTTTAGGGTTCAAATAATTTTATATTCAATAAAAATAATATAATATTTAAAACCCCAAGTATAAATTTTTCAGAAAATATTTGAAATGTTTAAAATCTCAATTACTATAGCATATAAAAACTGACGTGATGAAAGTTTTACAAGTGAAAAATTATCTTAATTTTTCACTAACAAAAATAGATATTTAATTATAAAATTAAAAAAAAATTTAGCATTTTTGAAAATTATGATAGATATAGTGTGACTTACCTTGATCCAAATAAAGTGAGAGAAAGTTTGTGAGAGAAAGTCTGAGAATTTTTGAGGTTTTGCGGGATTTCAAATTTTATAATCGTGAAATTTTTGCTACTTCATGGCGGCGGACAGTCGCCGACCACCTGTTGCCGGTGTTCCATTTGATGATCGTCGTCCATCTTCACGAGTGTTGAATGCTACTGCTCAGTTGTTTTCATTATCTCCTCCAGCTTTTAGAGACAATAAAACCTCTTTCAATCAAGTTGTTAAATCTAAGGTCAAATCAGGTATGCCATTGGTCATAAATGAAGGCGGTCTATTAATGAGTAAGAAGGAAATGTAAATTGTTGGTAAAGGGAAGAAGGTCTTGATTGAAGACAATGTAAAAGATTTTTTCAAATCGGGCCAGCCTCCGGTAGCAAGGGAAGATTCGGTGGCCTCTCCATCTTTAAAGTCTGTGAGGGAATTAATTAATGATGGTAACAATAGTTTGAGTTCCGAAGTGATGGCTTCCAGTTGTATTGTTCAGGAAGGTAATAACCCAAGGGAGGTTCAGGTTACATAATTTTCTAAGGTTGTTGAAAAGGTAAATGTTCCTTCTAAGGTTGATATGTCGCACTATGATCTGGTCGAGGTGCTTAAATGCAAGTTTGGTGATCTTGGTGGATGCAAAGATGGTATTGTTGCAGACCCAACTCGTCCTATAATTGGGAATCAACAAAATGCTTGGAGAAGTAAAGAAAACATAAAAATTTCATATTTGAATTTTGCAAATTGCTTATCTGAGGATGGCACTAGATTTTGACTGCATGAACAAATTGAATTGGAAAATTCAAAAAAGCTACAAAACTCATTATTCATCAATATTTTTGGTGGAGATGCTCCTTTATAGCTAATTATCTCTGAATTAAAGAAACAATGGTCTCAATTTGTCAAGTTCCATCTTACTATGCTTGGCATTGGATGGGTTCTTTGCTCCTTATGTGAGTTGGAGCATTTTGAAGTTGTCTTGACCAATGGCCCTTGGTTTGTAAACAACCACATCATCGGGATTGATAGATGGTCTCAAAGCTTTTCAATTACTTCGCTTAAAGGATTAACTGCACCAATTTGGATCAGGTTGCCTAATCTCCCCCTACACTATTGGGATGATGTTAACATTTACAGAATAACATCTATGATTGGGAAACCATATTTCATTTATGGCAATATGTTTTAGTGGGTAAGAAGAGAATTTGGAAAGGTTTGTGTTTGTATTAAGCTGGATACAAAGTTGCCTTTGGGTGTTCGGGTGGAGGGAAGCAGTGGAAAATTCATTAAAAAAATTGAATATGAACAAATTCCCCAACTTTGCTTTAATTGTAGAAAAATTAGTCACGTCAAAAATGATTGTGTTAAGAATATTATGGAGACCAAGGTTTGTTCTAAAAATCATGAGAATTTAGACAATTCTAAGATTCCATCTGTGTCAGGTTCTTCTAAAAGCATTAAGGAAAATCTGATGGAAGAAGATTGTAATGACAAAGTTAGATATGTCCATAGATGTTAGTAAATTATGGGAAGAAAAAGTTTAAAAATCCAGTTAACAAGAAATTCACTCCGCGTCCTATGGTAACTGAAGGTAGGAAGATTTCTGAAGCAATGAAATATAAGGAAAAAGTAGCAGAGGTAAGAAATGTTTCAAATGCTATAGGTATGCTAAATTATGCTCAGGTTATTTCTGAATACACAACTTCTCAAAAAATATTTACTAACAACAATCCTATACAAGTTGTGGAACATGAAATTGTCATGCCTGTTATTCCGAAAGATGATAACAACTACAAAGATCTAATGGATAAGGTAGAAGAATGTGAAATTATACTATCAAAAGTGGATGATGCAGTGTCCGCTGAAGCATTTGAAGAAACTGGGGGGTCAGGAGCTGTTTCTCTGGATGAAGGAGTTTTGGAAGTGGAAGAAAAAGAATGTAGCTCTCAACCAGCAAAAAAGAAAAGATCTAAACAACTTAAAGGCTTAGGTCCGATTAATTCATCTACTAGGAGCAGAAGATTAGATTTGGAGATGAAAGGTACAATGGGGATCTCTTCCCCTTTTATTCTATAATGTCATCTATTACTTTTTGAAATTATAGAGGGGAAAGGAAGAAAAGTGCTTCTCAATATCTTTCGAAGTTTATTACACTTCATGGTGTTTTTTTTTTTTTTTTTTGATTTGGTGGAAACTAAGTTAACTTCTTTTGATAGAAATGAACTCAAATCAATGATTGGAAATGGATGGTGTTACAAGTCGGGCTTCTGAGTTTATGATTTTAATAATAATAAATAATATTTATTAATTTTTTTATTTCTCATAGTGTTTGTCGTGCATATTTATTTGAGTGTTGATAAATATTTCAGGTACATCATGCACCGTTCTTTAAAGATTCAAGACTCAAGATTGTGTAAAATTGGTTATATTAAACGAGTCAGTAATTTTCTTTTTTTGAGTTAAGTCTTGTAATGATGTATGATAGATTGGTGATCCTGCAGACATACAGGGGGAGCAAAAAATGATTTTAAATATTTTAATTTTTCTGTAAATCGTACTATACAATCTGAATAATATTGTACTATATAATAAAAATTAATTAAAATATTTTATTTTTATAAAAAAATATTTTTAAAATATATCTAATCATACAGTATGATCACCATTAAATTAAGCAAAAAATTAAAATTGAAATGTTATTCTAATTATACTATATGATGTTTAAAATATTGTCTAATTTAATCCTGTGATTAATCAATCAAAACGACTTAATTTTGATATTTTGATCATATTATATGAACTGGATCATATTGTACGATCAACAAAGACGATTTTGGTTGTCCCATTCTTTGTCTTGAACGAACTGCATGTTTATTGACCTGTTCATACAGTACTAACTGGACATTATATAGTATAAATAGGCAAATTGAACTATTCATACAGTACTAACTAGTGATTGTACAATACTAACAAATCAAATTTTGCACATCATACTGGACGATCCTGAGATAAGACTGTACGATCTTTGACGGCTAAAATGAATTTTAGGGTTTTTTGAGGCCCACTATTTATGCTTTCTCATAAGACTTTATAAGAGACTTTGGCATCCATTGAGCCTTCATTTTTCTAGAGAAAACTTGAAGAGAGAACTTGAAAGGGAGAGAGGAAAGGGTGGAGTTTGAGAGAGGGAGAGGATCCTTAGAAGGGGTTTCAAGGGAGTGTGAAGGAGATTTCACGTGGTTTCTCTAGCAAACTTGCACCTCAGTACCATCATATTCAAGGTTCATCTTGAGCGAAGTAAGGGGAAGAAGAAGATCTCTTTGTTGTCAAAGGACCCAGTTTGTTGGCTGCACCGGGGAAGGTGGAAGTGATTTTGTAAGGGCTTCTCCGCCTAGCTGTGGGGGCTAAAGGAGAGTCAGTAAAGGTTTAGTGCAATACTCAGAGGGTGCCTCCGGGGAGTGGACGCAGGTCAATTTTTAACCGAACCACTGTAAATTTGGTGTGTTCTTTCCTTTATTATTTTTGCATTTATTTTTCATTGCGATTAACAGCTTGGGTAAAATTGATAATCTATCTTTTTATTGTGAATGAAATTACCTTTTGCATAAAGTTATAAAAATATATTTCTTTTCATTAAAGAAGTTTTTAAACATCTAATTCACCCCCCTCTTGGCACATCTCGTACTTTCAGATGGGATTTTTATCATGTTTCATCAGTTGGGTTGTCTGGAGATATTCTTATTTTATGGAACTCTAAAATGGCTGATTTTTCTAATTATGACTTTTCTTCTCAAATTGTGATTGGTGATCTTAAAATTTATAATAAAGGAACACGGAGAGTAGTGTCGGTGTATGGAAGCAAAGATGTGTATAAAAGAAGGGAATTGTGGGAGATGTTAAACAAGCATTATATTGTTGAAATACCTTTGGTAGTAGGAGTTGATTTCAATTGCTCGTTTCCAAGGAGGATAAGAGAGGGGAGAAAAGGCTTTTATTTTCTTAAGGGCTGAAGGAAATGAAGGCATTTTTGGCTATTGGGCCTAAGTTTACATGGTGCAACAATAAAATAGGTGGAGCAAGGATTCTTGAAAGATTTGATAGATCCTTTATCAATTCAACTACTTTGTGCTCTTCACATCGGATGGTGGTTAGACATTTGGCTAGAGTGGCATCAGACCATTGTCCAATTCTTTTAAATACACTCGAATTCAGTACGGTTATAAAAAGGAATATAAAGTTTGAGGATATTTGGGCTTCATATTCAACTTAAAGTGCTGTGGTATCGAAAGAATGGAATAAGTCTTATCATGGGAGTTGTTATCAAATTCTCAACTCCCAGAACTTTGAAATCATTGTTTTTTGGAGTAAAGAAAAACTGAAGAATCTTAATCAATTAAAAGAATGCATTTTGAAAGAGATACTGGATCTCTAAACAAAAGAATCAACCGTTGGTTCACTCTCGGAAGAGGATTTTTGGAATCCTAAAGCTAAAGTAAGTGAATTAAATTCAATTATAGCTCAGCTAAATTCATGGTGGAAACAAAGAGAAAAGGTGAAGTGGATAGTAGAGGGAGGTTGCAACTCAAAGTTTTTCCATTCTTATGCTAGTGCAATGAGGAACTCCAACTGCATTGGAAAAATAAAATATGAGAATGGTATTTTGGTGGAAGAGCAAAAGCATGTTGAAGAAGTTTTTTATTTTTTTTAGTTTTTCAAGCAAAAATAGAATTCTCAAATACTGTAGATTTTTTTTCAAGCAAATTTATTATTATTATTATTATTATTTGCGAATTCACCAAAGCTAGTTAACAAAAATTCTTATGGCAAAGAGGGAAGTTCGTATGAGATTGATAATAATGCTATTGTCGAGAAGGAAATTAATGAAGAAATAGGTACAGATGTTGAGAAATGAAAAATTCTGAAGAATATGCTTAATATTGGAAAATGTAATGAAGTTAGTGGAATGAAAGATGAGATTATTTTTGCTTGGTCTAAACCGCAGAATATTAAATGCTCTTACAGGAATGAATAACCGGAAATGTCATAGGATGGAGTAGCAGTTAATTTGAACTTTGAGTTGTGTAATAAGAATTCTTAAATCATGCAGAATTCGCTTGTGGTTAAAATTCTGGGAAAGAGTCCAGCATTTACAATTTGCAGCATGGTGTTGAGAAGACAATGGAATAAATTTGGTAGTGTCCACTTGACGACACTTGGTATGGGATGGATTTTATGCTCTTTTAAAAATTCTGAGGCAATGGAGGAAGTTCTAAATGGTGGACCATGGTATGTTGGAGGGCACATTAATGGAATGGATAAGTGGTCTCATTCATTTTATCCTTGCTCATTCAAAGGAATTACCACACATGTATGGATTTGGTTTCCATGTTTACCCATATTTTGTTGGGATGAGGATAATATTGCAAGAATAGCTTCTTTTATTGTTAAACCATTATATTTGGATGGAAACTCTTTTTAATGGGGGAAAAGAAAGTATGATCTGATTTGTGTGAGGATAAACTTGGAAAATAAGCTACCAAATGGTGTTTGGGTTGATGGAACCTTAGGTAGATTTTTTCAAAAGGTGGAGTATGAGAAGATTGATTTACTTTGCTATCATTATGGCAAAGTGGGTCATGATAGAGAACTTTGTCCGAAAGATAACGTAATTCCAAAGAAAATTCAAACTTTGAAGCAAATGATTAAAACAGGAAGTGATGTCCAAGTTTCAAAAGAAGTAAAGGATTCTAATAAGAGAAAAACTGAATATGGACCATGGATTCATGTAAATTTCAAGAACAATAAATTCATAAATGGAAGGTTCAATGGGGTAGCAAATATGTGAAAAATAATCAAGGAAATCTTCATAAAGAAAGCAATACCAGAGAAATAGAAGATGAAGCAGCAAAAATCATCAGCAATTCTAATGTGGAAATATTGTCTGGAACAATAGCTCCTGAGGTGATCATAGATGAAGAACGGTGTACAAATGTTGTTGGGATCAATGATAATATTACGACAAACGAGTTCAATGTTTTAGCTAAGGAAGCTGAAGATGGTGAAGTTAACGTGCAGATGCTTAAGGAGATCATGGAAAATAATAATGTTACAGCATGCCTTTCAGTTCCTAAACAACGTGATTGCTCAGAAGGTATGGCAATTCTAATGAAAGAAAAAAGTGATACTTTAAATGTTTCGGTCAAAAAAAATTTGGAAAAAGAAATAAGGTCTCCGGGACCGGTTGAAACTGAAAATAGAAAGAAAAGAGGAGAAGGAAGAGGAAGTAAAAAAGGTTGGGATGTGTCCCCTTTGGTTATTTAAATGGCTTCCATTGTGTTTTGGAATTGTAGGGGGGCTAGGAAGAATGATGCCTCCTTGTATATTAAAGAAATTGTTAGAGACCATCATGTTTTTTTTTATTTGCTTGACTGAGACTGAACTATCAAGTATAAATAGAAGAGAAGTTAATAGTATTATTGGGATTGATTGGGATTTTTTCCATCACCCAGCACAAGGAATAGCTGGAGGATTTTTGGTTTTGTGGAAGAAGAATTTCGTCTCATTCAATGTGATTGAGCATTCTTCTCAAATGGTTTTTGGTTCACTTACTACTACTTCTTTTGGAAGATGGAATATTGCAACAATATATGGGAACAAACATTGTCATGAAAGAAGTTTATTATGGGATAAGCTTGAGAAGTCCATGGTGAGTAGCATTCCTTCCATTGTAGGGGGGATTTCAATTGTATTTTAAATAAGGAAGATAAAAAGGAGGTAAAAGGTTCACTTTCTCTAAAGGACCTTGAGATTTGAAGACATTCATGATCAATAATGATCTACATGATGTTGGAATGGTTTGACCAAGATTTACTTGTTGTAATAACAAGGATGGGCTGCTAGAATATTGGAGAGACTTGATAGGTGTTTGCTGAATTCTGCTGCCTTGCAATTGGTTTTGTAGCGAAAATCAGACACCTTGAGAGGATTGCGTATGATTATAGCCTAAATATTTTTAGATTGGAAGAAAGGAAACAAAACAAAGAAAAGAATATAAAATTTGAAGATACTTGGAGATCTTACCCAGCTGCTTGGAATATAGTGGTGAAGTCTTGGGGAAAAACTAATTTTGGCAATTAAGTTGACATTTTACATAGAAAGCTGTGAAGAACTTTAAAAGCACTGTTATTTTGGAACAAGACTAAATATAAAGACTTATGCTTGCATAAAGACCAATAAAAATGGAAATATTTGATCTACAAATGAAGGACATGGATGTAGGAATCAATTCAGATAATATGTTGCTTCTCTGAAGTAAAGTTCATGAGTTAAACATTACTCTAAGAAGATTATCAATTTGGTGGAACCAAAGGGCTAAGGTGATATGGGTTGAAAAAGGAGTTACAAAGTCTAGGTTCTTCCACAATTATGCCTAATCTAGAAGGAATGGGAATATTGTGAGACAAATCAAAGATGAGAACAACAATGTGCTAGAAGAGTTTGAATAAATTGAAGAAGTTTTGTTAAAATTCTTCAATAATAAGTGGAACGCCAGAAATTGTATTATTGATGAGTAGCCTTTGTTGTCAAAAAATCAAAAATTAAAGTTCAGAGATCTGGAAATGATCAGGGCTGATTTCACTAAAGAGGAGTTTAAAAGTGCAGTTTTCCAACAAGGAAATAATTAGTCACCGAGCAATGATGGTGTGACTTCTTCCTTCTTCAAGTTATATTGGAATATTGTTAAGGAAGTTACTTGGATAGATGTTAAGGAGTTCTTTAAGACCGAAGTGATGTATAAGGAATCGAATGACACTTTAATTGTGTTAATTCCAAAGGTAAATAACCCTATCTTTCCATCCAATTATAGACCAATAAGTCTATGAAAAACGACATATAAGATAGTTGCAACTATGATGGTTAATAGAATCAAATTCTGAATTTCAAACATCATTTCGGAAGAACAAATGGCATTTATTCCTGGTAGGAGTATGTCGGAACATTGCTTACTAGCTCAAGAGATATTCAATAAATTTTGAATATCTAAAAAAAAGAATGGCTTGATGGAAATCAAATTAGATATGGAACAGGCATATGATAGCATGGGATGGCTAACACTTTAACACATTCTTATATGGTATGGGTTTCCATCCAGGTTCTCATATCTGATTATGGAATGTGTAACTAATGCAAGGTTCTCTATTATATTGAATGGGAGGAAGACAAGATGGATAAATGTTGAATGTGAATTTTTTTAGGGGTGTCCACTATCACCTTACTTGTTTATCATGTGTTCTCAGCTCCTATCAAGTACAATTAAACAAAGAGGAAATGATTTGGGTGTTCAAGTGTCTTCTAGAAATGAGAATATTACCCATCTTATATATGCCAATGACGTGTTATTTTTCTCTCATGCAAAACTCCATTTTGCTGGAATAATGAAGACCATCATTGCAGAATTCTTGTGGATGGACAGGGCTTCAGGTTACCATCAACAAATCCCAAATTATATTTGGTAAGTTTGTCAAACATACTATTAAGCACAAAATTGCTAGAAAACTTGGATATAAAGTAGTGAAGGAAATAAAATACTTGGGAATCAAAATCATTATGAGAAGGTTGGGTATGGATGATTTTAAAGATTTGTTGAATCATGTCGTGGATAAATTAAATGCTTGGGGGAGCAAATCCTTATCCATGGGAGGTAGAATTATATTGGTAAAGTCATCATTGTTATCATTGCCAAATTATTTGATGACTCATTCTTTAGTTCCAAAAAAGTTATTGCATGAGTTGGACAAGTTTAGTAAAAATTTCATCTAGCACAAACCAAATAGAAGAAGAGGTCTACATTATGTAGCTTGGGAGGAAATCTGTAAACCAAAGTATATAGGGGGTTTGGGAATTCATTCTGCAATCCAAAGAATAGGTCCTCTGAGAGCAAGGTTGGCATGGAATGCTATAAATAATCCTAATTGTTTATTACATAGAAATTAGTTCTTGACATATGGTAATAGAATTTTGAATGGGGAATGTAAGAAGAATGCTTCTAGTACTTGGCAGATTCTTATAGATAGAGGTAAACATATTAAGCCAATTATCAAATTGAAAGTGTGTAATGGAAGGAAGATCAATGTTATGAATTACATATGGATACTTGACAAGTGTTTAAATATGTGGCCAACATTTGCTAATTGTGGGGAAATTAGATGAAATAATGCACAATTATTTTCTCAATTTGGACGGGAGTTGGAATAAGGAGGAATTGAAATGATTTTCTCATCAGGAAATTATCAGTCTAATAATGCATATTCATGTTGGCTCCAGTTGTGAGGAGGATAAATTGGAAGCTATGTTTCAACACTCTGGAAAATCAGGGCGATGATTAGGACGATTGAAATCGGTTTTAAACTAATCGTCCTAGACGATCGTGATATCGGCCAGGACGATGTAACCAATTTTCTTCTGGACGATATTGTCGGCAACTTGCATTAATGAGCTTGTTTTGAGAGCTTCTATTTAAGCTTTGGCATGGCACTTTGTAAGTGTCTTTGGCAACCATTGGAGCTTCGTTCTTGTGGGGGAAACTTGAAGAGAGAGCTTGAAAGGGAGAGAGAAAAGGGTGGAGTTTGAGAGAGGGAGAAGATCCTGTGAGGGGGGACTCAAGGGAGTGTGGAGGGGGTTCTTCACGGTTTCTCCGGCGAACTCGCACCTTAGTACCATCGGATTCAAGGCTTGTCTCGAGGTAAGTTCACCAAAGAAGAAGTCTCTTTGGTGTCAAAGGACCCGGCAACTCCGCCGCACCGGGAGAGGTGGAAGTGATTTTGTAAGGGCTTCTCCACCTAGCTGTGGGGGCTAAAGTAGAGACACTTGTGTTAGTGCAATACTTGGAGGGTGCCTCCAAGGAGTGGACGTAGGTCAAGGTTTGACCGAACCACTATAAATCCGGTGTGTTCTTTCTTTATTACTTCCGCGCTTTTAATTTCCGCATAGTTGGTTTTCTATGTGGTGAAATTGGTTTTAGTTTTATCTTTGATTTTAAAGTTTTCCAATTCACCTCTCTCTTTTAAATTAGCTTTGGGCCAGTTCTATAGGGTTTAACATCCCATCGAACTTTCAAGTGGTATCAGAGTGGTTTTCATAAAATAAGTTTTTAAAAGCTTTTGAATTTTTGATCCATGGCTAATGTTTCTAATCGTATTATTGCGGAAGGATATTCAATCACCAAATCACCTTTATTTGAAAATATTACATTTGATTTTTGGAAAATTCGCATGACTATTTTCTTACAATCGATTGATTTTCGCATGTGGCATATGATTTTAACTGGTTATTCATCACCATCACGTATTGTTAATGGAATTAATACTGATATTCCTTTTAATCAATGGAATAGGGATGAACGAATGGATGCTCAATTAAATGCAAAATCTTTAAATTGTTTTTTCTGTGCTTTAAATTCTGATGATTTTTTGTTAATTTCCACGTGCACTACTGGTAAGGAAGTTTTGGATAAATTGCACACCATATACGAAGGCTCTAATAAAATCAAACAATCAAAGTTGAATATTTTAATGCATGATTTTCAAAATATTTTCTATGAAACCTTTTGAAACGATTTTAGACATGTATACAAGGTTTATTCAAATTACTACCTCATTGCATGCATTAGGAAAAGTTTTTTCAAATTTTGAAAAAGTTAACAAAATTCTTCGTTGTTTACTTGAAAAATTCGATGCTAAAGTTATTGCTATTTGTGAATCAAAAGATTTGAATGATTATTCTATTGATAATTTGATTGACTCACTCATTGCCTATGAGCAAGGGTTGCGTCAAAGACTTTTGGATGCAGGTAAAACGATCGTTCTAAAAGCTGAAGATACGGAAAGAGGAAGCTTAGTTGGTGACGATAGCAATGAATTGTCAAGCAAATCACAAAGCTCACCAATGCATAGGAAAAAGTGGAAGAAAGGTAAAAGTGGTAAGGATGTCCATATTTCCTCTAACATTGTTTGCTTTCGATGTAGGAAACCTGGACATATGAAAAATGAGTGCCCTAATTTAAGAATTCTCCCTGCAAAAGAAAAGGGTAAGACGAAGTTAAAATTAAACTGGGGAAATAATGAAAAACAAAAATCTCATGGGTAGATCTGGTTTCTGAAGCATCAGACTAAGAAAGAGATAATGGATAAAAGCCTTATTTGAGTTTTTCTTTGTTATTTTTTTTTGTTTATTAGATTTTTTAATTTTACTTATTTTGTTTCGTATTTTTTTCTGATCAACACACACATCCACTTTTCTAGAAATGAAAAATTTACTTCATAATTTTTCTTGAAATCTTTAGTAAGTTGTGATTGACTTCTCTAAAAACAATCAAAGGAAAGAAACTCATGTTTTTGACTTTGAATCTCTGTTTCCTAAAAGAGGTTTTTCTACTTTTGATTTAAAATCTTTTTCATCTTTAAATTAGTTTTTGAAACTAAATTTTTTATCTCCCTATATTTTATTTATCGCATAGGAATCTTTTGCAAGTTGTTGAATTTAATTCAAAATTTTCTTAATCAAGAAATTTGCTTTATCAATAGTATGGGTTTACTTTTGGTATTAAGATTTCAGAAAGGTAGCATAATCAAAAAAATTGGCCAATGATGCCAAAAATAAAAGATGTGCAAAGCGTCAAAATTGGAAAATATAGAATACACAAAGTGTATCAAAAGATGCGCAGTGCGCCAACCAATTATCAAGAGGCATAAAATGAGCCCACAAAAAGTTAATGCTTACCATTCTTATACTTCTTAAAAAGCTTAAGAAAACCCTTGATACTTACGATACTTGACTTTGAAAATTATAATTCTTGATTCAACAATTCGTGCATTGATCTTCTATTAGATATGTTTTATGAAAGGAGTTTTGAAAAATTATTGTTTCTTTCTCTAATTTATTCCTTGATTTAGATATTGAATTAAAAAGTTTTTAAGCCTTTTTAAAGAACTTGAGTTTGGATTATCAATTCTTGATTTTCTAACCTTTACTGGGCTATGTGTTGTCAATCCAATTTTACTAAGTTTTTTGATTAAAACTCAGAGGTAACTTTCTCATTTTAAGAATTTTTTTTTCACTTGATCAGGGAATGTTTTTTGTTCGTTTTGTTTTTTGTTTGTGCCTCCTCTCTTTTTGATAATCTCAAAGGGGGAGAACATTGTATCTTTTTTTTTTTTCAAAAATTTTAAAACAACAAAAATATTTTCATCTCCCCTATTTTTTTAAAAGGATTTATTCTAGTGAGGGGGAGATTAGGAGGACTTACTTTTATGAAAATTCAAATTGAAATGTTTTGCCATCATAAAAAAGGGGGAGATTGTTGCGGATCTATGATTTTGATGTTAGCAAATATTCCTTATTTCTCTACGATTGCCTTATGTGCTAACGTTTCAGGTTCACACGATCAGACTGCAATCTGGAACCAGCTCAAGATTGGGTAGACTATGTCTGTGTCAGTTTGTAATCTTTTTTCTTTCTTGAGTCTGTTGTATTTGGTGTGGCTATAACTTGGTAGAAATTCTCTTGCTCCGTATATGATTTCTGTTTTTGTTAACATCGTCCGGGACGATATTAATATCAGCCTGGACGATCTGTCCAAAATCAGAAACCCTAATTAGGGCATCCTCATTAAGGCAGCTATCAACAGATCAGCTTGGACAATACTTGTATCGGCCAGGATGATAATCTCAATTCAGAAAGAATCAGCCGCCATAATCAATTTAGGAATTCTTTATTTTAGGAAATCGGCCAGGATGATATTATTGTCGTCCAGGACGATCTAACTCAATCATGCCTAAATTGATCTGGTATCTTTGGAAAGTATTAATGGTTGATTGATATGATCACATCGTCCGGGACGATCACATGATCGGCCAGGATGATGACCTGGACGATCTACATCGGACAGCTTGAATTCAGGGCGATGATCAGGATGATTGAAATCAGTTTTAAACTAATCGGCCTGGACGATCATGATATCGGCCAGGACGATGTAACCAATTTTCTTCTGATTGTCCCAAATCGTCCCAGGTCGTTGAGCTGAATTTGAACTAATCGGCCAGGACGATATGCCTATCGTCCTGGACGATATTATCTGCAACTTGCATTAATGAGCTCGTTTTGAGAGCTTCTATTTAAGCTTTGGCATGACACTTTGTAAGTGTCTTTGGCAGCCATTGGAGCTTCGTTCTTGTGGGGGAAACTTGAAGAGAGAGCTTGAAAGGGAGAGAGGAAAGGGTGGAGTTTGAGAGAGGGAGAAGATCCTGTGAGGGGGGACTCAAGGGAGTGTGGAGGGGGTTCCACACGGTTGCTTCGGCGAACTCGCACCTTAGTACCATCGGATTCAAGGCTTGTCTCGAGGTAAGTTCACCAAAGAAGAAGTCTCTTTGGTGTCAAAGGACCTGGCAAATCCGCCGCACCGGGAGAGGTGGAAGTGATTTTGTAAGGGCTTCTCCGCCTAGCTGTGGGGGTTAAAGGAGAGACACTTGTGTTAATGCAATACTTGGAGGGTGCCTCCAAGGAGTGGACGTAGGTCAAGGTTTGATCGAACCACTATAAATCCGGTGTGTTCTTTCTTTATTACTTCCGCGCTTTTAATTTCCGCATCGTTGGTTTTCTATGTGGTGATATTGGTTTTAGTTTTATCTTTGATTTTAAAGTTTTCCAATTCACCTCTCTTTTAAATTAGCTTTGGGCCAGTTCTATAGGGCTTAACATCCCTAAGCAAACTTTCATATTTCTCATGGTAAAGTGGTGTTTCTTATTCATTTATCAAAGCTTATTGGGATATCATTAAATCAGATTTTTTGAATGATATCAAAAACTTTCTTTGCAATAGGGAGTTGAGTGATGTATGGAAAGAAACTTTGATTGTTCTTATTCCTAAGGTGAGCAACCCAGTCTACTAGTCCAACTATAAACCAATCAGTTTATGTAATTCCGTTTACAAGGTGGCTGCTAAGGGGATCTTGAACAGATTAATCGGTGTTATTTCAAAGTTGATCTCAGATGAGCAAGTGGAGTTTATTAAATGGAGATCTTTGTGAGATAATGTGTTGATTGCTCAAGAATTTTTCCATAAATTCAGATATTCTAGTTCTGTTAAAGGTCTTGTCTCCTTCAAAGTCAACATGGAACAAGCATATGATTCTATGTCTTGGTTAACTCTTAGGAAAGTCTTGGACTATTTTGGCTTTCCTTACAAGTTCTCCAAGCTAATTTTGAAATGTGTTGAAGATCCCAGGTTTTTATTGACTATTAATGGCAACTTGTCAGACTGAATTAAAGCAAAGAGCAGTTTTTGTCAAGGTTGTCCCTTATCTTCTCTCCTTTTTATACTTTGCTCTCAACTACTTTCTAATGCTTTTGCTCAAAGTTCATGTGGGATTAGCATTAGTTTAGCAGGTCCAAAAGTGTCGCATTTACTATATGCAAATGATGCTATTATGTTTTCGGAAGCCAACAAGAGGGTTGGACTAGTCAAGGGGTAAATATGGGAAAATTAACCATTCTCTTTGGTAAATTTGTAAGTAAAAGGAAAAATAAATTCATTACTCACATTATGGGCTTTAAAACAGTGAAGGATTTTTATTATCTTGGGGTAAAAATTTCTTTAAGGAAGCTAGTAGGTGCTGATATTCAATTTATCATTAACAAAATCATGAGGATGCTTAATATATGGTGGAGCAAGTTCTTTTCGTTAGAGGGAAAATTCACCTTGGTTAAATCATCAATGTTATCGTATCCCACTTTTTATGGTACACATTCTCTAGTTCCAAAATGTGTGCTTGAGGAACTTGATAAGTTGTGTAGGAATTTCATTTGGAATAAATCTAATGGAAGATTTGGTTTACACAATGTAAGTTGGAATGATTTATGCAAGCCTTTAAGTATGGGAGGTCGTGGATTGTATTCAACTGCTTATAAAGTTTCTGCATTAAGAGAAAGTTTGGCTTGCAGATTTGTTCAAAATAGGATTCTCTATTGCACAAGTTAGCTCCTAAGTATGGTGATTGGATGAACGTTGGAAACACAAGGAGAGGATGTTCATCTTCATGGAAATTATTAAAAGACAGAGGAAGAATGCTGAATCCTATTGTCAGGAGCTTAATTACAAATGGAAGATCGGTGGATGCATACAAATACATTTGGATTTTGGACAAAAACATCAATAAATGGCCTACATTTATGGTTCCTCAAGATGAGGATGCAATTTTTGTTAAGGATTTTATTACAAATGGCTGTTGGAATGAAGACGAGTTATTGAAATACTTTGGCAAAGACCTCGTGAATCTGATTATGCAAGTAAAAACAAATACATAATTGGCTAAAGACAGTTTTGAGCTTATACACCAAAATTCTATAAGATCAATTTTTGGATTGCCTTTTGGAGCTTTGATGCAAGGTAGTGAGGACTCCCAAGTGTGGATCAAAAAAGCAAAATTAAGCTCTCGAGTAGAAGTGTTCTAGGGAAGAATATGTAGAAATGCTATTCTACATTTTAGTTTTTATTATACAAAAGATTAACTAGCTATGACAAATGTCCTAGAGGATGTGATGACTTTGAAGATCTACATCACGTTTCTAGTAATTGCACAAAGCTGAAAGAAGTATTGCAACATTTAAATAAATGGGGATTTGAAATTCCTTTGTTTATTAGATTTGAAGAGTGTTTTAATTGGATAGAACTCCTTGTTCAGAAGAATTATATGCTTGTTAATATCTATTGTAATTCATTGTTCCAATCTTGGAAAGCCAAAAATATTCATTCATGAAAGATTGGAAGACAGCTCATCATTGATTTCTTCAAATGCTGTTTGTTTTTCTTCGGTCTCATATAATTTTTGTCAACTCAACTCGGGCCCCTTGGATGCTAATTGGTTGTTTAGACTTTCCAATATTTGGCATTCTCCTCCACCCAATTTGTTAAAGATCAACATTGATTCCTCGCTACTTCCTTCGTATAGAGCTGGAATTGGAGGGGTATTCTGGGATTGCATGGGAAGATTTTTGTTGGCATTTAGAAAATCTTGTGTTCATTGGGACTTTTCATAGATGGAGCTTTTAGCAACTCAATATTTAAAGGATGTAATTAAAGACTATATGTTCAAATACAAAGGTATAATCATTGAAGGTGACAACTCTAACATTGTTTCATTTCTTCAAGGTGTTTGGAACAATGGTGTACAAAAGGTGAAAGATCTAGATTTTCTAAGAGATTTCAAATTTGTCATTTTTAATTGTATAGGAAGGAATATCAATAAGTTAGCGAATTTGTGTGCTAACTATGTTATTTTTAGCAACTTTATTTGGGAAATATTTAGTCTGAATAAGGTTCCTCCTTTTTTTTTTTAATTTGTTAAAGAAGGAACCAAATTTGTAGGTTCTCTTCTTTGTTTTTCTAGTTATTAATGCAATCTTTTGCTTCATAAAAAAAAAAAAAACTTTTAGAACTAGGCTGATAACTAAAAAAAGCCTGATGTGGCACAAATTCCCTTGTCGCTCTCAAAATCCCTCTATATCTCTCTACCTTATTTTGTGGTTTATGTGAAAAGTATGATAGAATAATGGAAAAATTATATTTTTAAGTGCAGAAAATTGCCTAGGGCCTAGGTTCCACTGTTTGAGCGTTGTTGAACTATTTCATTTTTCATTTTAAAGAGCTCATAATGTCGGGGTACCACTATTCAAACATCGGGTGCTAGACTCAACTTCAAGGCTCCAGGCGACACAACACCTAGGCAATACAGAAGAAATCTATTTAGATTTTATCAATATGCATTAAAACCTCTAGACTTACTTCAGAACACATGCATACCTTTTTGATAAACACATATCATTCCAAAACACATACAAAAGAGTTCAAAATTTAAAGATTCAATTAATTACATTTTTTGAATAGGATCAGAATAGGTTGAACTGAATACTAAATTGGGAGGTGATACAACTCTCCCTCTCTTAGAAGAATGTCATCCTCGACATTTCAATACTCAGATATATGACAATAGAAATAGATCAGGATAGAATTATCTCTGTTTAAACTCCTTTTCCCAAGTAACTACTTATTCAGTTCTATTTTTAATTAGACTTTAACCATTATAATCTATTTATTTCTTAACTTTATTATATCATAAGTTATGATATGCTATAATTCTTCTTTGTAACTCAAATTTGGATGTACTTCATTATCTTCAATTATAATATGATTTTTCCTAATTAGATACCAATTTCCTTAAAAGTGATATGTGGAATACATTATAAACATCAAGTACATGATCTGGTAACTATAATTTGTAGGTAGACTTTTCAATCATTCCAATAATTTCCAAGGGTCCAACATACCTAGGACTCAACTTTCCTTGCCTGCCAAACATGTTAATGTATTTCATCGGTCTGATCCTCACATATACAAAATTGCCCACGTAAAACTCCACATCATAATCTTAGCAAAAAAAAAACTATCGTTGTCTATTCTTTATAAGCTTCAATATATCTTTGATTAAATGAATTTTTTAGTAGCATCATCAATATAGCACAATCATGTGTCTTTCACCCTCCTCTATTCAAGATAGAGAGGTCCTACACTTTCTACAATACAAAGTTTCATATGGAGCCATATTTATGCTTATCTAAAAACTATTATTATAAGTAAAGTCAATTAGATGAATGTGATCCTCCCATCTGCGACAAAAATCTAGAAAGATCTTTAAGTATATATATAGTCATCTCAGACTGTCTATTAGTTTGAGGATAAAATATCATAATGAAATGTAATTTTATATCAAATCTTGTCGAACAACCCTCCATAATATATAGGTAAATATGTCATCTCTGTTAGAAACTATAATCTTATATATCCCATGTAATATAATAATCTAACACACATATATTTGTTCGAATTTATCTATAAAATCAAACAGAGATCATAATAAAGAGAGTTGAATTTGTCAAACAATATGCTACAATCCAAGCATCATCATATCCTTATATCAAACAGAAAAATAGATAGCAAAATTCATTGTCACCTCTTCTCATTTCCACTTAGAAATGGATAATAGCTACAAAAAATCTCCCGGTTGCTGATGTTCTGACTTCACTAACTGATGTACTTCACATTTAGAAACAAAATCTTCTATATCCTTATTCAATCTATGTTAATAGGACATAGTTTTCAATTTACTGTACATTTTGTTTCTTTTTGCATGAATAATATAGCTTGAATAATGTGCATCATGTCAAATCTCCTATCTCAAATCTATAGAAATGGGAATCCATAATCTACTTTTGTAGAAAATAATAGTAGAATCAAACACTCATAGTTCAAATTTCTTATTAGAAATTATCTGATCAATTAATTTTGGATACTTTGCATTTGACTTTTAGGTTTTCTGAATATTCTCTTGCAAAGAAGATTAAAATATTAAAATCAAGTTCAATATTGTTCGATCAAGAAAGACAAATTTTGGTCATCCCATGTTTCATCCTTAACAAACTGCATTTTTATATAATTAATCATCCCGAACTATCTCATTTTTTTACTGGATGATTTGTATAAAGTTTAACTGATAGTACTGGACTATCCGAAGATCATCTAAGTCAATCAGGTCAAATACTGCACATTGTTCTGGACAATTATGTGATCATACATGATAATATTTAATGTTAGAATTGAATTTTTAGAGTTTTTGAAGCCCTCTATTTAAGCTTTCTCCAAAGACATTATATGTGTCATTGGCAGTAATTGTGTCTTTGTTCTTCTTGAGAAAACATGAAGAGAGAACTTGAAAGGGAGAGAGGAAAGGGTGGAGTTTGAGAGGGAGAAGATCCTTAGAGGGAGTTTTATTACAGATCTATTTTCATGGTTTATGATTTTGATGATAGAAAACACTCTTATTTCTCTACGACTGCCTTATCTACTGACATTTCAGGTTCACACGATCGGACTGCAATTTGGAATCAGCTCAAGATTGGGTAGATTAGGTCTGAGTCAGTTTGTACCTTTTTCCTTTGTCGAGTCTATATTTGGTGTAACTCCTAATGATTTGTAACTTGGAAGACTTACTGTTGTTCCCTAAAGATTTCTATTTTTGGTAACATTGTCTGGGATGATATTTATATCATCCTAGACGATCTATCCAAAAGTAGAAACCCTAATTAGGTCATCCCTTATTAAACCAGCCGTCATTATGCAAAAACATCGTCCTGGATGATTTTGTATCAGCCAGGATGATAAGCTCAATTAAGAAAGAATCAGCCACCATGATCAGTTTAGGTATTCTTTATTTTAAGAAATTGGCCAGGACGATACCCATATCGTCCTGGACGATCTAACTCAATTATACCTAAATTAATCTGGTATCTTTAGAAAGCATTAAAGGCTGATTGATTTGATCAAACCATCCTGGATGATCACAAGATCATCTTGGACTATGTGTTGGACGATACGGGATGATATGCTGTACGATTGGATATCGGACAGCTCTTTTTCAGAGCGATGTTCAAGATGATATTCCAAGATTTATACTGATTGTCCAAGAGGATATATATATCGTCCGAGATGATATGAACAATTTTATTATGATCATCTCAAATCGTCCCGGCTGATTGTGCTTAAATTGTGCTAATCGTACAAGATGATGTTTATATCGTCTTGGATGATAAAGTCAGCAATTTACATTAATGAGCTCATTTTGAGATCTTCTATTTAAGCTTTAGCAAGGCACTTTGTAAGTGTCTTTTAGCAGCCATTGTAGCTTCGTTCTTTTAGGGAAAACTTGAAGAGAGAGCTTGAAAGGGAGTGAGAAACTGGTGAAGTCTGAGAGAGGGAGAAGATCCTATGAGAGGGGACTCAAGGGAGTGTGGAGGGGGATTCTACACGGTTGCTCCGGTAGGCTTGCACCTTAATACCGTCTGATTTAAGGCTTGTCTCAAGGGAAGTTCACTAAAGAAGAAGTTCTCTTTGGTGTCAAAGGACCCGGCGACTCCGCCGCACCGGGGAAGGTAGAAGTGATTTTATAAGGTCTTCTCCGCCTAGCTGTGGGAGCTAAAGGAGAGACACTTATTTTAGTGTAATACTAGGAGGGTGCCTCCAAGAAGTGGACGTAGGTCAAGGTTTGTCCGAACCACTATAAATATGGTGTGTTCTTTCCTTTATTACTTCCGCATTTAATTTTCACATTTGGTTATCTTTGTGGTGATATTAGTTTTGATTTGTGTTTTGTTTGAAAGATATTTTTTATCATTTCACCTCTCTCTCTTAATTAGTTTTGGGCCAGTTCATAGGGCCTTAACATCCCTAACAAACTTTCAAGTGTATCAGAGCGGGATTCATAAAATAAGTTTTTAAAAGCTTTTGAATTTTCGATCCATGGATAATTTTTCTAATCGTAATATTGTGGAAGGTAATTCAATCACCAGACCACATTTATTTGAAAATATCACTTTTGATTTTTGGAAAATTTGCATGTCTACTTTCTTGCAATCAATTGATTTTTGTATGTGGCACATGATTTTAACTGGTTATTCATCACCGTCACGTGTTATAGATGGAGTTAAAACTAATATTCATTTTAATCAATGGAACAGGGAAGAACAACTCAATGCTCAATTGAATGTAAAATCATTAAATTGCTTTTCTGTGGCTTAAATTTTGAAGATTTTATGTTAATATCCACGTGCACTACTGGTAAGGAAGTTTAGGATAAACTACACACCATAAACGAAGGCACTAGTGAAATCAAGTAATCCAAGTTAAATATGTTAATGCATGTTTATGAACTATTTTCCATGAAACCTTATGAGACAATCTTAGAGATGTATACTAGGTTTATCCAAATTATGACATCATTGCATACTTTAGAAAAAGAATTTTCAAATTTTGAGAAAGTTAATAAAATTCTTCATTGTCTATTAGATAAATTTGATGCTAAAGTTATTGCTATTTGTGAATCAAAAAATTTGAATGATTATTCTATTAATAATTTGATTGGCTCACTCATTGCCTACGAGCAAAGTTTGGGTCAAAGATTTTTGGATGCAGGTGAAACTATTGTTCTAAAAGCTGAAGATATTGAAAAAGATAGCTTAGTTGGTGATGAATGCAAAGTCTTGTCAAGCAAATCAAAAAGCTCACCAAAGCATAAGCATCCACAAAAGAAGAATAAAGGTAAAAATGGTAAGGATGTTAATATTTGACTTTATTTATTTTCGATGTAGGAAGCCTGGACATATGAAAAATCAATGCACTAATTTGAGAATTCTTCCAGCAAAAAAAAGGGTAAAGAAAAGCAAATTATAAACTGGGGAAATAATGAAAAGCAAAAAATTTCTTGGGCAGACCTGGTCTCTGAAGCATCGGACCAGGAGCAAGATGGTGCTTAAACCTTTGTTTGTATTTTTTTTGTTTGCATGTTTTGTTTGATCTTTTATTTTTGTGATTTTCTTTTTTTTTTTTTAATCTTTTTCTTTCTTTTCTTTTTTCGATAAAGTTTTCTTGGGTTTCTCTCTGATCAACACAAACGATCACTCTTCTAAAAAATGAAAAATCTACCTCCTGTATTTTTCTTGAATTCAAAGAAAGTTGTGGTTGATTTCTCTAAAAACATTCAGAGGAAGGGAACTCATGATTTTGTTTCTCTTTCTCTTTTCTTAAAAAGGTTATTTTACTTTTGATTCATAATCTTCATCATATTTTAAATTGGATTTTAGAACTGATTTTTTTTCATCTCCTTACATTTTTTCTATCGCATAGAAATCTTTTGCAAGATTGTTGAATCCACCTTAAAATTTTCTTAATCAAGTTGTTCATGTTGTCAATAATTTGGGTTTACTTTCATTTTGAAAATATAAGAAATAAAGCATATTTTTTGAATATAATAAAAAAAAGTGGCCAATGATGCCAAACCAAAAGATGTGCAATGATGTCAAATTAAAAAAATACACAAACTGTATTAAAAATCAAAAGAAGGTCAAAGAGCCATTCAAGTGATAAAAGGCATAAAATGAGCACACACAAAAAAATATGCTTATTTTTTCTTATACTACTAAAAGCCTAAGAAAAATCTTGATATGTTCGAAACTTGTGCTTGAAAATCTTAGTTCCTGATTCAACAATTCGTGCATTGATCTTCTATTAGATATGTTTTATGAAAGGAGTTTTGAGAAATTAATGTTTCTTTTTTCCGTTTATTCCTTGATTTGGATATTGGATTAAAAAGTTTTTTTAGCCTTTAAAAGAACTTGAGCTTGGATTAACAATTTATGAATTTCTTACTTTCTCTGGATTATGCATTGTCAATCCATTCCTCACTATGTTTTTGAATAAAATCAAGAGGTAACTTTTTCATTTTAAGAATATTTGTTCTGTTCACTAGATCAGGGATTATTTTTTTTCTTTTAATCGTTCTATTTGTGCCCCTTCTCTTTTTGATAATGTCAAAAGGGGGAGAACATATTATTGAATTTGTATCGTTTGTCTTTTTTTTTCTTTCTTTCAAAAAATTAAAAAAATAATATGATTGTTGACGACTGAATTGATTTTTAAGGTTTTTTATCCCTCTATTTAAGATTTCTCATAAGACTCTGTAAGTGTCTTTAGCAACCATTGTGGTTCCGTTCTTCTATAGAAACTTGCAGAGAGAACTTGAAAGGGAGAGAGGAAAGGGTGGAGTTTGAGAGGATTCTTGGATGGTGTTTCAAGGGAGTGTGGAGGAGATTTCTCAAGGTTGCTCCAAAAAACTTGCACCTTAGTACCATTAGATTCAATGTTCATTTTGAGGGAAGTTTTGGAAAGAAGAAGATCTCTTTGGTGTCAAAGGATCTAGCTCCTCCACCACACCGGGGAAGGTGGAAGTAAATTTATAAGGGCTTCTTTGATTAGCTATGGGTGCTAAAGGAGAGTCACTAAGGGTTTAGAATAATATTCGGAGGGTACCTCCGAGGAGTGGGTGTAGATCAATGTTTTACTAAACCAATATAAATCTGGTGTGTTCTTTACTTTATTATTTTCATTATTTATTTCCACATTTATTTTGGTTACGATTTAGCTACGTGGGTGAAATCAATAATTTATCTTTTTATTATGAATTTAATTCTCTTATACATCAAGTTATAAAAATATTTTTTCTTTTTGTTAAAGAAGTTTTTAAATATCCAATTCACCCCTCTTCTTGGCGCATCTTATACTTTCAATTGGTATCAGAGCAGGATATCAAAAATAGTGTTTTAGAAATCTTTGAGAAAAATGATCATGATATATTTTGCAAAAAGTAATATTGCGGAAGGATATTCAATTACGTGACCACCTTTATTTAAAAATATTTCTTTTGATTTTTTAAAAATTTGTATGTCTACTTTCTTGTAATCAATTCATTATCAAATATGATATATAATTCAAACTGGCTATTCTGTACTGTCACATATTATAGATGGAGTAAAAATTGATATTCTTTTTTTTGAATGGAGTGGAATAGAATAAATCAATGCTCAATTGAATACTAAATGCTTGAATTATTTTTTCTCTGCTTTAAATTCTGAAGATTGCGTAAGAATCTCTATATGTAGTGCCAACAAAAAAATTTGAGATATATTATGCACTATTTACATATGTAATAAAGAAGTTAGGCAATTTAAGTTGAATATTCTAATACATGATCATTAACTTTTTTTCTTGAAATTTTATGAGATGATCTTAGATATGTATACTAGGTTTACTAAAATTGTGACGTCATTACATACTTTAGGTAAAGAACTTTTGAACTTTAAAAAGTTAACAAAATTCTACGTTCTCTAGTTGATAAATTTGATTTCAAAGTTATGGCTATATGTGAATCAAAAGACTTGAATGTTGTTCTATTGTAATCCAATAGGCTCACTCATTGCCTACGAGCAAAGTGTGAGTCAAAGATTTTTAGATGCAGATGATGAGAAGACTATAGTGTTAAAAGTTAAAGACACGAATGAATGTGGCTTAATAGATGATGAGACTGAGGAGATACCATTGATAACAAATAATTTCAAAAGTTTATTGAAGCATAAGCATAAGCACAAAAAATGTGAAGGCAAGGTAAAAATGATAAAAAAGTTAAGCTTTCTTCTAATATTATTTGCTTTGGGTGTAAAAAATCCAAACATCTAAAATTTGAGTGCCCCAAGTAAAAAACTCTTTGTGCAAGGGAAAAGAGTAAAAATAAGTTGATTGTAATATAAGAAAAAGATAAAAAACAAAAAATCTCTTGGGTAGACGTAGCTTCTGAATCATCAGAATAAGAGCAGGACTATGAGGTATAAGTATGTTAAGGTTTGTTTGTGTGTTTTGTTTATGTGTATTGCATGTTTATTTATCTATTTTATATTTTTAATTTTTGTTATATTTTAAGTATAATTTCATATTTTTTGTTTCTTTATTATGTTATTATTTTCTTCTACATGTATTTTAATTTTAGGTGTTATTTTATCTCTTCTTTTTTATAATATCAAAGGGGTAGAATGTATTGTGATTGGTTGTATTTATATATATATTTTTAATTTTTAGTTATTTAGCTTTAAAATTTATGTTTTAAAAATAAAAAATAAAAAAAAATATTCCCCTAGTTTATAATGTAATTCTTTTTAGTGAGGGAGAGTTTAGGAGGAAAAATTATTAGTTTATAAATTCAACCAATATTATTTATCATCATAAAAAATTGAGAAATTTTTGTAACTCAAGATTTTGAGTTTATGATTTTAATGATAACAAATAATATTAATTACCTTTTTATTTCTTCTAATATTTGTAGTGCATATTGGTTTGCATGCTGACTAATATTTCAGGTACACCATGCACCATTTTTTGAATATTCATAGCTTAAGATTAGGTAGAATAGGTTATGTTAAATGAGTATGTAATTTTTATTTCTTGAGTCAAGTTGTTAGCTTAGTGACCGTGTACACACATGAGGGAGGAGCATAAATGAATTTAACTATTTTATTTTTTTGTACATTGTACTGTACGATATAGATCGTAGTGTATGATCCGGTGTTATAAAAATTAATTAAAATATTTTATTTTTTCTTAAAAAAATATTTTGAAACATAACTAATCTTACAGTATGAATACTACGTTAGAATGGATGATTTGTTATAATTAAAAAGCCTGACATCCTTTAAATTAAGCAAAACTTTGAATTTGAAAGGTTGTTCTGATCGTATTATATGATTCTGATTGTATTATACATTGTTTAAACTTTTACTTAATTTAATCATGTGATTAGTCAATTGAATCTGCTTAATTTTGATATTCTGATCATACTGTATGAACTGATCGTATTGTACGATCAATAAAGACAAATTGGTCATCGCATGTTTTATCCTGAACAAACTATACTTTGATTGAACTGGTCGTACTGTACTAACTAGTAATCATACAGTACGAAGCAAATTGAACTGTTCCTACATCACTAACTAGTGATCGTATAATCCTAACAGGTCAAATTTTTCCCATCATACTGGACGATCCTGAGATCGTACTATACAATCGTTGATTGCTGAATTAATTTTTAGGGTTTTCTAAGCCCTCTATTTAAGCTTTCTCATAAGACTTTGTAAGAGTCTTTGAAATTCATTATGGTTTCATTCTTCTACAGAAACTTAAAGAGAGAACTTGAAAGGGAGAGACTAAATGGAGGAGTTTGAGAGGGAAAATATCTTTGGAATGGGTTTCAAGGGAGTGTGGAGGAGATTTCATGTGGTTGCTCTAGAAAGCTTGCACATTAATACCATCAGATTCAAGATTTGTCTTAAGTAAAGTTTTGAAAAGAAGAAGATCTCTTTTGTGTCAAAGGACCCAGCTCCTCCATCGCACCAGGGAAAAAGAAAGTGATTTTATAAGGGCTTCTTCGCCTAGCTGTGGGGGCTAAATGTGAGTCACTAAAAGTTTAGTGTAATACTCATAGGGTGCCTCCAGGGAGTTGATGAAGGTCAAGGTTTGATCGAACCACTATAAATCTAATTTGTTATTTCCATTATTATTTTCACACTTTATTTTTGCATTTATTTTGGTTGCTATTAACTACGTGGGTGAAATAAATAATTAATCTTTTTTATTGTAAATTTAATTTTCTTTCGCATCAAGTTATGAAAAGATTTTTTTATTTTCATCAAAGAAATTTTTAAATATTCAATTCACCGCTCTCTTGGAGCATCTTGTACTTTCAGTACCTTAGTACCAGCATATTTAAGGTTTGTCTTGATAGAAGCTTTGGGAAGAAGAATATCTCTTTAGTTTCAAAGGTCCTGGATACACCGCCGCACTGGGGAAGGTGGAAGTGATTTTGTAATGGCTTCTTTACCTAGCTATGGGGAATAAAGGAGAGTCACTAATAGTTTAGTACAATACTTGGAGACTGCCTCCGAGGAGTGGACATAGGTCAGGTTGGACCGAACTACTATAAATATGGTCTGTTTTTCCTTTCTTATTCCTAGATTTATTTTTTCTTTTGATTAACTGTGCGAGTGAAAACATTAATTTTTATTTTTATTATGAATTTAATTCATTTATGCATCATGTCATAAAAATATTTTTCTTCATCATTAAAGAAGTTTTTAAATATTAATTCACCCCCCTTCTTGGTTAGTCTTAGGACTAACTCCTAGGATTTAATAACCCTGAAAAACTTTCAAGTGGTACTAGAGCAAGATTCATAAATTAAGTCTTAGAAAACTTTTGAATTTCGATTAATGGTTGATTTTTTTAATCGTAACATTGTAGAAGGAAATTTAATCATGTGGTCACCTTTATTTAAAAATATTTTTTTTTTATTTTTGGAAAATTTGTTATCTGCTTTCTTGCAATTAATTGATTTTTGAATGTGGCATAAGATTTCATACTGATTATTTTGTACCATCATGTATTATAGATGGAGTCAAAACTGATATTCCTTTTATTGAAAGGTGTAGAGTAGAAAAAATCAAAGCTCACTTGAATGCTAAATCATTAAACTATTTTTTCTATGCTTTAAATTCTGAAAATTGAATGTTAGTATTCACATGCACTACTGGCAAGGAAATTTTAGATAAATTATGTACTACATATAAAGGTACTAGTGAAGTCAAGTAATCCAAGTTAAATATTTTATTACATGACTATGAACTTTTTCACTAGAAATCTTATGATAATATCTTAGATATGTATACTAGGTTTACCCAGATCGTGACATTATTGCATGCTTTAGTATAGAACTTTTAAAATTTGAAAAGGTTAACAAAATTCTATATTCTCTACATGATAAATTTAATGCTAAAATCATTGCTATTTATGAATTAAAAGATTTGAATGAATATCCTTTTGATAATTTAATTGGCTCACTCATTGCCTACGAGCAAAGTTTGGGTTAAAGATGTTTGGATGTAGGTGAAACAATAGTGATAAAAACTAAATAGATTGATAAGAATGACTTAGTAGATAATGAGAGAAAGGTGATATCCTCAATAACAAGAAAATTTTTAAAACTACTGAAGCATAAACATCAGTATCAACAAAAGTGGAACAAAGGTAAAAATGGTAAGAATGTTAAAAATTTTTCTGACATTATTTCCTTTGGGTGTAGGAAACTCAAACATATGAAAAATGAATGCCCTAATTTAAAAACTCTTCCAACAAAGAAAAATGGTAAAAATAAGTAAAATGTAATAAGGGTAAATGATTAAGAGCAAAATAACTCCTTGGTAGATCTAATTTTTGAATCATAAGACCAGGAGCAACATAATGAGGTATAAAGTTTTATTTGTGTATTTATGTGTTGTAGTTAATGCAAGCGTATATGTTCTTTGTTTTATTTTGTTCATTATAAATATTTTATGTGTTATTTTTGAAATTTTTTTATTTGTAATCATTTTATTTTATTTTTCATGTATTTTTTTTTATTTATCTCTGATTAACATACACAAATCACTTTTCACATTCTGTTTGCATAAGAGAATCAATTCACTTCTCCCATTTTTTTTAATGAAAATTTTACATCTCTTTTTTCACCTAAAAATTTTAAGTAGGTTTTGATTAACTTTTCTAAATTATTGAAGGAAGAAAATTCATGATTATATCTCTCCTTCTAATTTCCTTAATCAGGCTATTGCACTTTTTTGAATAAAAAACTATATCAATTTAAGAATTAGACTTTTGAAATTAAATTTTTTTATCATCATACATTTCTTCTATCTCATAGGAATCTTTTGCAAGTTGATGAATCCACTTCATAAAAGTTTTAATCAAGATGTTCATTTTTATAATTAGATCGGGTTTACTTTGAGTCTTTAAAGATTAAAAAAGGAGTAAAATTACAAAAATAAAAAGAAGCACAAAATGAACCCAAAATAAAAAAATTCGCAATGCATGCAAAAATTGAATGATGCACAAATGTATATCAAAATTAAAAGATGCACAAAGTGATCCAAAAACTGATAAAAAGGAAAAAAGGAGCCCATAATAAGTTAATTTACCTTTATTGTATTTTTAAATCTTAGAAAACCCATGGGACTAATTGATAGTTTTGATACTTGAGTTTGAAAATCATGTTTCCTGACTCCCCCTTTTTGTATTGATACTCTATTATATATATATATATTTCCTACAAGAATATTAAAAAAGATATTTTTTTCTTCTATAATTCTTTTTCTTAATTAGTTTTAATTTAAAAAATGGCTCTAACATGTAAGGAGCCTGAGATAGGGTTGATAAAATTCAAATTTCCAATATTTTTGAAGCTTAGTACAACTAATTCATTTCTTATTATATTTTTGAACAAAATTAAGATGTAACTTTCTCATTTTGAGAAAAATTGTTGAAATTATTTGATTCTTCTTAAACAATAGCACCACCTCCACCAAATTAGAGTCTATTATGTGTGTTCCATTTTGTTTTTTGTGTGTTTCCCTTATTTTTTTGATAATATCAAAGGGCGAGAATGTGTTTGACTAGTTGTATTTATGTTTAAGTTGTATATGTTCATCTTATAATTTTATTAGTTTATATGTTTTTTTAGATTCTAAAAGTTTTATATTTTTTATAATGTTTTTATATAAAAAAAGAAAAAAATTATTTCCCCTATTTTTAATATAATTATCTTAGTGAGGGGGGATTAGAAGAAAATATTTTTTTAAATTTACAAATTCAACAAATAATATTTTCCATCATAAAAAAGGGAGAGATTGTTGTAACTTGAGCTCATGAGTTTTATGTTTTTTATGACAACAAACATTATGGTACACATCCTTATGTCTATTTGTATTTATAATGTATTATTTATTTATGTGTGTACTGACATTTTAAGAATACCTTGCACCATTGAACAAAGATTCAAAACTCAATATTAGATAAAATAGATTATGATGTAAGGATTTTTATAATATTCATTGATATATTTTTTATTTCTTGATTCAAGTCCTATAAGGGCATATGCTTGCTTGGTGACTATACACACAAACACTCATGGGAGTGAGATTGAGTCAAAACCAGAAGTTTAATTTTTGAATTAATTGTATTGTACGATCAGTTCATCTAACGAATCATACTGGATGATTTGGAATATCTAGGATGATGAAAATAGTACAAACATTTCAAAAAAGTGGTGAGTTTTTTTGGGAAAAAGAGTTTTTTAGAGAAAGAAAGACCCGTTTTTTAGAGAGAGAAAGACCCATTTTTTAAAAATGCCTCCATTCCCAATTTTTTCCGGATTTGGTGTAGCAGCTTGGGGATGGTGGCGGATCACCATTGGTTGTCGACTGTGATGTATGAGGTAACACATGAAGATAAGAAAAGATCAATCAAGTGGTAGAGGAGTCAGTACTTAATGCTGGTGTTCTGGTTGGAGGAAACTAATTGTTGGCTAGAAGAAGATCTTCAGGGCCTCTTATCATCAATGAAGGAGTAGTTCGAGTTGCTGAGAATAAAGTATTCGTGGAAGGAAAAGGTGAGTCAATTTCTACTGTTGTTGATTGTAAAACGCTGAATTTGGTGAAATCTTCTGTTTCATCTCCATTTAAAAATAACGATAATGGAGCTTCATCTTTGAGGATGAATCTTATTGTTAGTAGATTTGGAAATTCAAATGCAATCCCTATTGGCAGTGTGATAAATGCAAATTCCAAGTCATATACTAACTTTAATTTTTGTAATTCTGTTGATGAAGTTCCAAATGGAGGTAGGATTAACTCTGGTTTGGTAGAGGGAGAAAATAAAGAGTAGGTGTTTGATAATTTGTCTAAGGAGGATGGGGTTAAGTTTAACCCGTAGAGGAAAAAACCTCACATTAAATTGAATTTTAATGAAATTGATAGTATCTTATCAGAGGACGGTATTGCTGTAAAATTGGACGGGGTTATTGAGGATTTAAATGCTAGAAGGCTTCACAATTCACTGTTAGCAAAAGTCTTTGGGAAGGATATCCCTTCTCATTTTGTAGCTTGGTAGTTGAGGAGGTAATGGGCTCAATATGTCCAATTTCATTTTACTACCCTAGGTATGTGGTGGTTCTTATGTTCATTCAAAAGAGAAGAAGCGGTTGAAGAAATTTTATCAAGTGGCCCTTGATTTGTTAATGGGCACATTATTGGTATGGAGAGATGGACCCTGGGGTTTCTCCATCATCACTGCAAGGTCTAACCTCCCCAATCTAGATTAGACTACCTCAATTGCCTTTGCATTGTTGGGATGAGGTGAATGTGGCAAGGATAACTTCTATGGTAGGAGTTCCAATAATGCTTGATGGTAATACATTTCAATGGGGAAGAAGGGAATTCGCTAAAATCTGTGTTCGTGTGAAGTTAGATAAACCTCAGCCATTAGGAGTATTGGTGGAAAGTATGGCGCGAAGATTTTTTTTCAAAGGGTTGAGTATGAAAAAATATCTTCTTTTTTCTTTGAGTGTGGCATGATAGGGCATGTGAAGATGGAATGCAAGAAGTCTAAGCATAATGATATGGTGACTGAAGGTATCAATGATAAGGCAGAGAATCAAGAGGAGAAAGGGGCAAGCACGAACAACAACTATACTTATGGGCCGTGGATCCATGTCAATTACAAAAGAAACAAATGAGGTTATAAAGGAGATGGTAATAAGTTCCCTGCTCCGAGAATGGTCAACAAGAAGAAGATGGATAATGTAAATTCAAAGGAGGCAGAAATCTCAACTGAGATGGTAAAGAAGGTGTTAGATAGTAGTATGAATATGAAGACTGTGGAAATGATTCCTTTTGAAGTGATGGGAAAATCTGATGAAGAAAGTATTAGGTAGGGAATGGAAGAGGTGGAACCGTTGGTTATGGAGAGCAATCACAGCAAAGTTGTTGAATAGTGAACGATTTTGAGCTCGGTTGTAGGAGAACCTGGAGTACTAGAGAAGGAAAATATGTTCTTTATTCTTCAAATAGTAAATGAGGTTGAAAAGGAGGATAATTCTGAACGCAACTCAATGGTAGATAAAGAAGAAGGTGAGCTGGAGGATGATGGAATAAAGAAGAAGGAAGAGGATGTCCCAAAAGATTTGAAGAATATCATTAGTCAAGGTGAGGTTAAGTTCAAATTGCAAAAAGAACTTAAGTCATTGGGTAATTCATCATTGAAGTTTAAAACCAGGAAGGGTGAAATGAAGGTGGTTTGTGCTCGGTCTAATCCCACTTCAAAAAAAAGATGAGTTCCCTTATCTTTTGGAATTGTAGGGGGCAAAGAAGGTGGAAGCCTCCAGATATTTGAATGAGATTGTTAAAGATAGTGAAGCTTTGTTCGTGGGCCTGGTGGAAACAAAAATGTCAACTATGGATCCATTGGAAGTTAAAAAGTTCATTGGTGAAGTGGGGGAGTCTTTTTTGTATCCTGCAGCAGGTTTGTTAGGTGGTATTTTGGTATGTTGGATGGCTGATTTGGCAGCTTTTGATGTTGTTGAAGCCAATGAGCAGGTTGTGATGGGGGAACTTAAAATTAATAATAGCTTAAGCTGGATGATAGCAACGATTTATGGGAGTAGGGAGAGCAGTGAGAGAAGGCTCCTTTAGAGTAAGTTGGAGAATCTTTATGATAACAAATTACCATTGATTATTGGGGGAGATTTTAATTATATATTATCACAAAGTGAGAAGAGAGGAGGGAAAATTTTTGTTCTTTCCCAAGGACCTCAAGACATGCTTTCATTTATGAGGAATTGAAACCTTCATGACATTGGATTTTTGGGTCCTAAATACACTTGGTGTAATAATAAAACTAGAGGAGGAAGGATTCTAGAAAGATTAGACCGATGTCTTCTTAATTGTGCTGCTTTGGACATCCTCCAAACTGCGGTGGTGAGGCATTTGGCTAGAATAGCTTCAGACCATTATCCAATCACCATTAAAATCATTGCTTCAAGACTTATGAAGAGGAGAAATTTTATTTTTGAAGATTATCTGGTTGTCTTACAAAGGCTCTCATTCTGTGGTGCAAGCTTCCTGGAATAAGAAAGTGGGTGGTACATTTGCGGAAATCTTAAACAATAAATTAAAAAGAACTTTGAGAACCTTATTTTTTTGGAGTAAGGCTAAGCATAGGAACCTGGTTGATGAAGAAGATAAGTTAAAAAGGGAAATTCTGGAATTGCAAGAGGAGGAAGTTAATTCTTGAGGGTTATCAGAGCTGAAGTTATATAGTTTGAGGTCCAAGGTTGTAGAATTTAATGCCACTCTTGGTTGGCTTTGTATGTGGTGGAAGCAGCGAGCTAAAGTACAATGGTTGAAAGAAGGTGACTCAAACTCCAAGTTCTTCCATGCATATGCTACGGCTTGAAGGAACGGTAATAGGATCAATGGTGTTAGAAATGATGAAGGTTTGATCTGTGAAGACCAGCATAATATTTAAGAGATTTTTTTTTTATTTCTTTAAAAGCAAATGGAGATTAAGGAAATGCAGCTTGGGAGGATGGCCGCCTGCTTCTAAGGCACTGAATGAAGATGATTGCATACTTCTCTGTAAGGAATTATCTATGAAGGAATTGGAGGAGGTCATAACAAATTTGGGAGCCAATAAATCACCAGGTACTGATGGTATCACTTATTCTTTTGTTAAGTCATATTGGTTTATTAATAAGCAGGAGGTATGGACAGCGATCAATGACATTTTTGTATCTGGTTCTCTTTGTCCTGGTTGGAAAGAGACCAATGTGGTTTTAACTCCTAAAGTTGAATCTCCTATGGTGCCTTCTAACTATCATCCCATAAGCTTGTTCAATGTCATTTATAAGATTGTCGCTAGAATGATCTTAAACAGGATGAGTTTTCTATTTCCCAATATAATCTCTAAAGTGGAATATGCTTTTATTAAGGATCGTTCAATGTCAGATCAAATATTGCTTGCATAAGAATTATTTTTTAAGTTTAGACATTCTAAAGCCAAGAAGGGTTTGGTGGCTATCAAAGTTGATATGGAACAGGCCTATGACAGTATGTGTTGGACAACATTGAATAAGGTGCTTGATTTGTTTTGGTTTCCAAATCAATTTTCAAAACTGATTATGTAATGTGTTACTGAACCTAAATATTCTATTATGATCAATGGGAAAAATTCTAATTGGGTAGAGGCAAAATGTGGGTTTAGACAAGGATGCCCATTGTCTTCTTACCTTTTTATTTTGTGCTCCCAATTATTGTCTGAAGAATTTTAACGAAGAGGAAGATGTATTGGTTTCAAAATTAATCCTAATACTCCTATGGTTTCTCACCTTATGTATACGGATGACATTGTGATCTTCACCAAAGCTAACATAAAGTGCTTGAAGAAAGTTAACAAAATTGTGAAGAATTATTGTAATTGGACCGGTCAGAAAATAAGCTTGCTCAAGTCGGCTACGCTTTTTGGCAAATTGGTCAAAAAGAGGAAAGGTAGATCTCTAGCTAAGATTCTCAAAGTGAAAGTTGTAAATGAGATGGATTATTTGGAGTTATGATTGCTCTTAGAAGATTGGTCAAAGCTGATTTCAACAATCTTATGGTGAAAACTGCTGGTAGAATGAATCTTTGGGGTTCCAAATTTATTTCTCTTGTAGGAAAATTACCTTAGTAAATTCTTCAGTTCTATCACTTTCTATATACCTTTCTAAACATTCACTGATTCTGTTGGGGGTTTTGAATGAAGTGGAGAAATAGTGTAGAGATTTTCTTTGGAATAAAAGGGATGGAAGTTATGGGATGCACTATGTTACATGGGACACCATGTGCAAACCAAAGAACAAAGCAGGCCATGGTTTACAATCGTTGGTGGAGAAATTGGGAGCTTTGAGGTCTAAGTTTGCTCTTAATTTTATCAAAGACACAAACTCTCTTCTCAATAGAGTTTTGAGGTCCAAGTATGAGAATGATTTTTGGAATGTAGCTTTCAAGAGCTGTTATTCTGCAACCTGTCAAATCATTATGAATGGAGCATAATTTTTGCATCCAATTATAAGGGGGAGAATTTTTAATGTTAAGAATGTGGATACTTTCAAAGACACTTGGATCCTGGATAAGACCATTGATAAGTGCCCAACTTTTGTAGCAATTTTAACTCTTAAATTAAGTAATACATCAGCTTTTATTTCTTATGGAAGGTGGGATATGAACAAGTTAAAACTCTATTTTGGACAGCAGCTGATTGAGGTGATAATTTTGATTCCAATTTATACTGAAGCAGGTGAAGACAAGTTGGAATGTATTAGTAGATTTTTTCGTAAATCTATAGCAGCTATTGCATATGAGAAAAAATTTGAATATGACAAGGAAGACGAGACATGGATCTGGAGAAAGAAATTGAAGCTGAGGCCAAAGATTGAAATTTTTTGGTAGAGGTTATGTAGAAATGTAATTCCAACTTTTGGTTTTCTATTGCATAGGAGGTTGACTGAGTTCGGATGATGTCCGAGAGGATTTATGGGATTGAAAGATGTAGAACATGTGGTTGTACAATGTTATAAGATTAGAAGAATACTGGAACTGCTTGTTGTTTGGAATTTTATCATTCCAGTGTTTGATTCTATGAATGAATTCTATCGGTTATTGAATAACCTTGCTGAATCAAATCCGTTCCTTAGAAATTTACTCTGTTCAGTGGTATACTTTTGCTGGAAAAGCAGAAATAAACTTGTTCATCGAGGGTTGGAAGATAGTTGTTCTATTATTTCTTCAAACTCTATTATTCAGACAGTAACGACTTTTGATACTTATCTCTTCTGGGATAACTGAGATGCTAATCAGCTGTATAAGTTGTCTCAATCTTCTTGGCATCCTCTTCCTCTTGGTTGGATCAAGGTGAATGTAGATGCTTCAGTGCTCTCAAACAACAAAGCTGGCATAGGAGGAGTATTCAGGGATTATAAGGGTTGTGGATTAGCTACTTTTGGCTTTGGTTGTTTGCATTGGGATTGCTCTCAAATGGAGTCTTTAGCCATTCTGGCATTGAGAGAGTACATCCAAGAATGGATGCTAGATGTAAAAGGCATTGTGATTGAGGGTGACAACTATAATGTCATCAAAATCTTTCAAAATTCATTGAAAAGATGGTGTTTGATGAAGATTTTCTAAAGCCTAAGGATTTAGATTTTCTTTCTAATTTTAAGCAATTTATTTTCTCTTTCTCTAAGAGAGAATGTAATAAGTTAACTGATTTATGCGCTAACTAGGCTCTTTTTTTGTCCTTTTATTGCGAGGATTTCTCTACGAATAATGTTCCTCCTTCCTTTCTAAATTTGTTAAAGTAGGAATCTTCTTGTAAGTAGTAAAGTGAATAAAATTGCTTATTGCATTTTCAAAAAAATAAAATAAAATCTATGATGATTAGTTATTATCATGAAAATAGTTTCCAATCATAATTTAGGCAAGATTTTGAATTTTATTTTATTTTTCTAATCATCTAGGACGATCTACATTGTACTTGATGATCTATAAAAATTATGCCAAAATTAATCAGGTGATTAGTTAATTGATATGCTTAATTTTGATATTCTGATCGTACTGTATGATATGGATTGCACTAAATACTCAATATAAATGAATTATGGTCATCCCCTGTTTCATCCTAGATGAATTACATTTTGATTGAACTAATCATCCCAGATAATCTCAATATCATATTGGACGATCTGTATGGATTTGAACTAATCATATTGAACTATCCGAAGATCGTCCAAGTCTATCAGGTCAAATTCTACACATCATATTGAATGATCATACAATTGCACATGATGATACTTGGCACCAGAATTGAATTTTTAGGGTTTTTGAAGCCCTTTATTTAAGCTTTCTCTAAAGACATGGTAAGTGCCTTTTGCAACCATTTTGTCTTCATTCTTCTAGAGAAAACATAAAGAGAATACTTGAAAGGGAGAGAGGAAAAGGTGGAGTTTGAGAGGGAGAAGATCCTTGGAGGGAGTTTCCAAGGAGTGTGGAGGGGATTTCACACGGTTGCTCCAGTAAGCTTGCACCTTAGTACAATTAGATTTAATTCATTTTGAGGAAAGTTTTGGGAAGAAGAAGATCTTTTTGATGTCAAAGTACTCGGTTACTCCACTGCACCGGGGAAGGTGGAAGTGGTTTTGTAAGGGCTTCTCCGCATAGCTGTGGGGACTAAAAGAGAGTCAGAAAAGGTTTAGTGTAATACTCGGAGGGCACCTCTAAGGAGTTGATGTAGGTCAGGTTGATCTGAACCACTATGAATCTGGTGTGCTCTTTCTTTTATTATTTTCACGTTTATTTTTCTTAAGATTAACTGTGTGGATGAAAATGTTGATTTATCTTTTTATCATGAATTTAATTCATTTCTGCATCATTCTATAAAAAGATTTTCCTTCATCATTAAAAAAGTTTTTAAATACAAATTCACCCCCCCCTCTTTGTTAGCATCAGGACTAGTTCTTTAGAGTTGAACAACCCTCACAAACTCTTAGAAGCTAAATAATTTTTTTTGCATTTAAAATTTATCCTCATAATCAAAAGTCCAAACAGAAAACTACTAATTTATGAGTTAGTCATGTCAGAGGTGTAGAAATTTGAAAAGATTCCTTCATAAAATTCTTCTAATAACTAGCCATGCCTAGAAAGCTACGTACCTGAAGTACTATAATAAGCATTGGTCAATCAGTAATTGCATGAAATTTTTAGGGATATATAAAAAAAACTTGCTCTGCTTACTATATGCCCCATAAATGAAATGATGTTTAACTAGAACTCACATTTAGAGAATTTTCCATATAACTAATGCTATCTTAGAGTCTCAAAAATAATCCTCAAATGTTTAGCATAATCTTCCATAGAAGCATAATACATTAGAATGTCATCTATGTAAACAATCATAAACAGATCCAGATATTCTCTAAATATCCTGTTCATTAAATCCACAAAAACTATAGGTGTATTAGTCATCCTAAAAAGCATGATTAAGAACTCATAATGTCCATATTTAGTACTGGAAATAGTCTTCATCACATCAAACTCTCTCATCTTCATCTAATAATATGTTGATCATAAATCAATCTTGAAAAATATAACATATCTAACAAGCAGATCAAACAAATCAATAATTCAGAGCAAATGATATTTATTCTTAATAGTGATTATCCAATCCTACTTCACAAATAAGATAAATGTTCCCTTAGAGACACACTAGGATGGACAAAACCTCAATAAACTAATTCCTGAAGTTGCACCTTCAACTCTTAAAGTTCCTTAGGTCCATTATATACATAACCTTTTATGTAGGAGTTGTACCCAAAAATACATCAATACAAAACTTAATATCTCTATTCAATGGAAACTTGACAACTCCTTATGGAAAATATTAAAAGATCCCAAATTATTAAAACATCAAAAATTGAATCAGAATGCACCCTATTGTCCCAAACTGATGCAAGAAAAACTAAACAATCCTTCTTCCATAATTTATCTACTTTCATAGTAGAAATTAGACATGAAAAAAACTTATAACATCCTAGAATAAACAACTCTCACTACCTACAAATAATGTGACTCATTTCTTTAAGAAATCAATCATAGCCTCATATAAACTCAACTAGTTTATACCTAAAATAACATCAAATTAAAAAATAGACAATAAAATTAAACTAGTCCTTTAATTCCTATCAAAAATTTCTATATCATAGAAATGTACCCTACTAGCTATCATACTTTCTCTAATTAGTAAATTAATAAAAAGTAAAAAAAAAAGTAATAAAATTGAACGTGAGTGTAGTAAATAGAACAAACGCTTGGAAATAAATGAAAGAATGACTTCATAATCAAATAAATATGTCATGGATGATCAGAAATATAAATCATATTTATAATCACATTTGGAGCATCATGAGCCTCATGTTGAGTCAAACTATCCACACATGGCTAGACTTGAGTTGGAGCAATAAAACTACTATACTCTCTCTAACTATTGCAGATGACCTCCCTGCTACAAAACTAAAAATACTATCTTATTAGATAAACTCTCAATAATAGTATGAAATGAAACTATCCTCGATCCCCCTATGGGTCTAACATAACTCTTATATATAGTCTTAGATCTTCAGTTAAATCTAGCCTTCGGATAATTAACCATCTTTTGTCCAATCTACCCAAACCTAAAGTACTGCCCAATCATCCTATAATACTACCAAAGTGACTTCTACAATAACTTTGACATAGGTGGTCCACTAACAAAACTTTAGGAACTAGCAATATTTCCCTTACTAAGAGCTGCCATAAACACATACTATCTACTTCTCATGGACTCTCCCGGTCCAAATCTATCATTTTTCCCAAAAAATTCACTGCTAGAAGACTCAATAAAAAATGCTTTCTATTAGTAGTCCACCATTGCTAAGTAGCTATTAGATCATTTTTAATCAATTGTGCTTGCTCTAACAACTCAGAGAAATTAGAAATATAAAATGGAATAAGTGGTTATCTTAAATTTTCTTGGTGTCCCCTCATAGTCTTGTAGCACTTCTCCTCAAGAGTTCTAACCAACTATGGATCATATCTAGCTAAAGTAATAAACTATGTTGGTATTTAATATTTTAGGAAGAAATTTTATGTTGACAGTTCTTTCTAGAGGCCAAAAGATCAAAAGTAGGGAGCATAAGAATTTTGAGATACTCAGAAGTACTCCTATTTATCCTATGATGGTATTTAATATTTTAGGAAGAAATTTTATGTTTGATTTGATATTTTATTAGATAAATGAGATTATATTTCTGGAAGGTTAGGACTTATGATTTAAACTCTACCTCAAATAAGTTGAGTAACTACATCGTAGTGAATTCGAGCCTAATCTAATGAGATGCAAAATCAATGAGATAAGAATTATATCTTTGACTTTATGTTGACCTCATTTTCATGTGAGGTTAACTAAAAAAATCAAACAAATCCAAATTCAAACCAAATTCAAATTCCCTCAAGTAATGGTCACCTAGTGACCACCACTTGGTCTCCTCCTCCCAATTATTAAACATCACTTAAATGATGTTCATTAATGTGGGTGAATCAAATTCAAAAATCAAATTGAAATTCTAAACCAAATCTAAAACTTTAAATAAAAAATCAAGGCAAAAAGCCCATGTCCCATAACCTTTTTTGTGTGATTTTTTAATTGCCTCAAAACCAAACCAAATTACATCCGATTCCTGATTTGTTAGTTTCATATTGATTAAGAATTTATCTAGGGTTAACCATCCAAATTTGAGGTCAATATGAGCCTGATAACCCCTAGAACTAAATTGATATCCAAAGATTGCAAAACATTCACATATTTATAACCCATGCCACTAGACCATACACCTTGTAGAATTTAACCTTGGAACTTTCCAAAAAACCTTTGAACATGTCAATAACTCTTTTTTATGATATGTTAAAAACAAAACTTTATTTTCGTTTACCCTAGTTGACCATAGTTGACCATGGACCCACTAAACCCCAAAATCCTTTAGGGAATATCAATCTTTCCCTTGAACCTCAACATGGCTCATTCAAACTAGCATTTGAAACTTCTTCTAATAAATTTTAAATATCATTTGGAGTGTAACGAACCAAAACCTAAGTTTGGTTTGACCTGGTCAAGTCAACAATGGTTAAACAAAAAACCCCTTAAGGCTCAAACATGCATTTCATACATGGGGACATGTGACCATCACCATAAGGTCCAAAATATCATTTTAAACTAGTTGGACCTAATCCTAACCCTTAGTTTGACCTGGTTGACTAAGTCAATGATGGTTGACCAAAATTAACCATACACTTAACCAAATTCAAATCCATTGTTTTAGGCATTTTCAAGCTAATTCAAATCCTTAAAATTATTAAACTACATGTCCTAAGCATGTCCAATATTATTCTAAGTCAAATCACCATTAATTTGACTTGGTCAATTCATCATGAGAGGTCAAATTCAAGCATGTAGTTATGTTTCAATCCAAAATCCATAACATTGGGCTCAAAACTTTTGGAATCCCTTCCTACAACATACATGGCCTTCTTAACTTCCGTCCAAGTCAGTATTGAGTGGTCAACAAGTCAAAAAACCCCTCCAAAGCAAGAAATGTGGTCAATTGGTCAAGTTATAACTAACCAATGCTCTCACTCTAGGTTTTCCTACACAAACCTATTTGAATACACCTAAATAAGCCCTAAAGACAACTTAAATCAGTTCTTGGACCAAGCCCATGCATTTGCTTAGCCAAATGGGGCAAAAAATGGTCCCCTCCCATCACAGGAGACAAAACCCATCTCTCTCAAGCTTGCATCCTTTTCTTTGGTTCCCAACCACCTTGTACATGTGGACATAATCTAAATAAGGGATCAAATTAATAAAATCCATCCATTGAAATCATAGTTATTCAAATCACCTAAACCATTCCAAAAACCCTAATTCCATCAATCCATACTCTCTCAACTTCCTCTTGCCCCCAAACATGTTATATATACTTCTCCAGGAGTTCCTTCAGCTTCCCTTATCATTTACCCACCATTCCATAGCTTCTAAACCAATCATTGGTGAGAGAGAGAGAGAGAGAGAGAGAGAGAGAGAGAGAGAGAGAGAGAGAGAGAGAGAGAGAGAGAGAGAGAGAGAGAGAGAGAGAGAGAGAGAGAGAGAAGAAGAAGAAGAAGAAAATATTTGAATGTAACTTTTGATCTAGCAAGAACTAAGTCTTGGAGCCTTCAACAAAGTTGGAGAGGATCTTCTTAGGAGCCAAACAAAATCAAGAAATTAAAAATCCATCCATTAGTTTGTAAGATATATTTACTTTTAAATAAAACCTTAATTTTAAATGTTCAAAAATCCATAATCCATGGCACTTCCAAACTCCAAACATTGGAGGATTAAAGTGTCATGAGCCTAGTTTTAAATTTGAAAATATTTGTCTGAGTTTTTTTAAAAGTTATGAGCATTTGAATTTTTTTTCATTTTAAAATAACATAATACGATCGGATAGCCCAGAAGTGGCTAAATCACCTAGGATGGAATAATGTATGGGCCATGTATTTTGAACATGCATCATTCAATTTTGAGGGAGCCCACATGGCATGATCTGGGTCTTACATGATCATACAGTTCCATCAAATGACACAAAATCCACACTAATGTGGATAAGTGAAATTCGTGCCCATGGATTTGTTCCATTGTGTGTGCCGACATACGTCGGTCCAAGGAATGGCAGTGCAACCATTTTAATTAAGAGTTGAACTAAAAAACTCAATTTAATGCTC
This sequence comes from Dendrobium huoshanense, assembly GCA_016618105.1. Taxonomy (NCBI): domain Eukaryota; kingdom Viridiplantae; phylum Streptophyta; class Magnoliopsida; order Asparagales; family Orchidaceae; genus Dendrobium; species Dendrobium huoshanense. The sequence continues at coordinate 46,886,419 of CM028348.1, forward strand.
AAAATTTTTAAAATGATATAAAATTTATTTATTTTACCAAATTGAGTGATTTTATACTTGTTGGAAAAATCTTGAGACCTAAAATTTTCTAAAATTGATTTTGTCAAATTTTGAACACTATTTTGCAAGAAAATCAATGAAGTTTAAAATTGATTTTTATCGATTTTATCATGTTCCATTGGTCAAATTGGATTCAAATTTTGGTGAAATGTTTTGAGCATTTGAGGCATTCCTAGTAATTATTTTTGGCCTAGGTATGTTCTAGATTATTGTGGTGTAAATTTCCAAAGTGATGGGTCCATTTTGGACCTATAACTTTAAAAATTCATAACTCTCCAAATATTAAAATTTTTTTGTAGTTTTTCTATGATATACTTGTTTGTGTGTGAGAGTTAGCCAGACCAAGATTTAGACCCAACATAACATTAGTGACACCAAGAAGAAATAATTAAATATTTGTCTAGAAAACTTAAAACATTTTTTGGAAATTCTACACATAACTACTATGGGTGAAATTTTGGAATACTGAACTTAGTGACATTATGAACTTTATGTTTTAATTTCAATGAATTTTGATATCATTTGGTTAGAAAATTAAGCAAAATAAAATTCGCTCTTTGATTGGTTTTGAAACTTCAAAAAAATATAAAAAATTTAAATTAAACCCATAAAATACAAATAATGGTTCAAAATGCTCACATTTGAATAACTTATCTAAGAAAATTGAAAGCCACATCATTAGACTTTAACTTGGACTTTAATTTAATAATTAAGAAAATTTAATGATTAATTAAAATAAATAATTAAAAATTATTAAAAATGATAAATAAATTTCAAACTCTTGATAACACTCTTACATATAATTATTGGCATTTGGGATAGATTATTAAGGAGTTCGGAGTGAGTTTGGTGCAGGAACAACAAAACATCTCTACGTAAGTAATTAAATAATTCAATAAAGTGTCAAAACTTCCAAAAATCATAACTAATTATAAAAAAACTCTAAGTTGTACAAACCCAATGAAATTTTACTCCTCTTAGGGTTAATATTTATTAAAAATATAAAACTTTTAGAATTTATAAAAAAAGTCAACATTTTGATTAACCTTAGTTTGAAAACACATCTAAATTTTGAAAAATAATAACTAATTATAAAAAAAATTTAAATTTAACAAATGTAGTGAAAAATTGTGATCATACCATCGGTGTTGGAGCCTAGAGAGAGAACGTTCGGGTTTCTATAGAGAAATGAAAATTTGAATTTATGTTTGGCAGTAACGGTCGATAAACGGATGGTGGAGGACGATCGCCGGCATATCGCCAGTGCTTTTCCCAAGGATGATCGCGGTTCTGGTGATGAGGATACGAAGTCATCGAAGGTGGTGAATAAACTCCAGCAAGGTCAGAATGCAGTAGTGGATAGCTCACATCGATCTCGGTTGTCAAATTTCCAGTTGGCCAAGAAGAATGAAGATGGAATGGCAATCTTGGATTCAATTCAGATAGGTAAAATTCATTTGATGAAACTTCAAGGAGCATTAGTAATTAAAGAAGGTGTAGATCCATCGCCCATGATGGTAAAGCATGTGGAAGGAAAAGGTAAGGCTGTAGTTGATTTGGGAGATACGGTTACTCCAAAAAGCATAAATCATCTATAATTCCATTCGATAATGCGGCGTCGACTTCTGGAATGAAGATTTTTGTTAACCGGTTTGTGAATTCGAATGCAATCCCTGGACTTTGTCGCGGCGAGATAAATGAAGATTCATGAATTTTGGTTAACACAAATGTTCATTCTGTTTTGGAAAAAACAAATAAATCGAATGGAGTTAAGATGACTGTTGAATTGCCTAAGTTGGTGGATTCTAGTTTAATGAATCCTTGGAGTAAAAAGCCATACATCAAATTGGATTTCAAAGAAGATGATGTGTCCATTTCATATGATGGAAAAGCAGTAAAGCTCAATGTGGAATCAGAAGATTTAAATGCTAAAAAGCTCTCTAAATCTTTGGTTATCAAAGTTTTTGGGAAGGATTTACCTTCTCATATGGTGGCATGGGAGTTAAGAAAGCAATGGAAACAGTTTGGACAGTTCCACTTTACTACCTTAGGAAGTGGATGGTTTTTATGTTCTTTCTCATCTAAAGAAATGGTTGAAGCTGTTCACTCGAGAGGACCATGGTTTTTGAATGAACACATTCTAGGTATGGAGAAGTGGTCTCCTGAATTCAATTCTTCTTCAACAAAGGGACTTTCTTCTCCTATTTGGATTAGAATGCCACATTTACCTCTATAATGTTGGGATGAGAAAAATGTTGCTTGCATTGCTTCAAGAGTTGGAAAACCAATCATGTTAGATGGAAATATGTTCATTTGGGGAAGAAGAGAATTTGTTAGAGTATGTGTGAGAATCCAACTTGATCAACCTCTTCCTTTAGGAGTTTGGGTTGATAGTCTGTGTGGTAGATTCTTTCAAAAAGTGGAGTATGAAAGGTTTCAAACTTTTGCTTTGTTACATGTGGAGAAGGATTGTGTGCCTTTGAAAGAAGTTCACAAGGGGTTGGAGGTTGCTGATGAAGATGCTGAAGGTTTAAAGGTGGGAAGGAAACAATTATTATCCAAAGAACCTTCTTATGGTCCTTGGATCTTGGTTAATCATAAGAAGAAAATGTTTTCTAAACAAAGCAATAAGTGGAATAATCCTAATTATTCCAATTTTTTAAGAAGACCGGCTCCTCCAGTGGTTGAGGTGGACAAAACTCAATCTGTTAAGGAAGTAAGAGTAGCTAAAGAAGTGATACAGGAGATCCCAAGAAAAATAAGCTTTGCTGCTCTTCAACCTGAAGAAGGGGAGATTAGTAATTCAGATTTTACTTAGGATGTCAACAATATGGGAAAGGTTTGCTTGCGAACTCAGATAAGTCCCAAGGGATTACCTGCAAACTCAAGTATTCCCTATCAAGGTTCAGATGTCAAGATTCAAGAGGTTGCAATGAAGGATTTGATTCTTCAAAATTCTAACTGGATAGGCCACAATAATAATACTGTTGACAAATCTCTTCCTGTTATGGAAAAGAGATATTCTTTGAAATGCATTGCTGTAAATATGTCTACAGGTCAAGATGTGGTTGATAACAATAACAAAAACATGTTTCCTAGTCTACAAAATGATACTTTTGGAGATATGGCTGATCCTGCAAAAGAAATTTCTTTGGTTGAAAGAAGAGTAGAAGAGTTTGAGGAGGAGGAAAAATCTGTTAAAATTACTAGTGACAGAAATGAATTGGTGGAGAATCTTGTTCTTGGGGAAGTAAAATTTAAATTGCAAAAAGAATTAAAATCATTGGGGAATAATTCTTTAAAGACTAAAACAAGGAAAGGTGATCCTAAGTGTATTTGTGGTGGTCTAATCCAACTTCAAAGAAAAAATGAGTTCCCTTATATATTTGAATTCTAGGGGGGATAGGAAGGTGGTGGCCTCCAGGTATTTGAAAGAAATTGTGAAGGATAATGATGCTTTATTTGTGGGTCTTTTGGAAACTAAAGTTTCTTCTATGGAGCCTATTGAAGTCAGTAAATTTGTTGGTGAACTGTGGGATTCCTTCCTATATCTGGCAGTTGGACTATCAGGAGGTATCTTGGTTTGTTGGAGAAATGACTTGGCAACCTTTAAGTTATTGAAGCCAATGAGCAGGTGGTGGTGGGTAGACATAAAGTCAAAATCATCAAACATGGATGATAGCTATGGTCTACGGAAGCAGGGAAAACAGTAAAAGAACAAATCTTTGGAATAATCTGGAAAAGTATTTTGATGAAGATTTTCCATGGATTATAGGGGGAGATTTTAATTGCTTAATCTCTCAAAGTGATAAAAGAGGTGGAAAGAAGTTTGTACACTCTCAAGGATCACAAGATATGATCTCATTCATGAATAGAGGAGATTTACATGAAGTTGGTTACATGGGTCCTAAATACACTTGGTGTAATAATAAAAATGGAGGAGGAAGGATTTTGGAGAGGCTGGACCGATGCCTTCTTAATCGTGCTGCTCTAAATCTTCTCCAAATGGCGGTGGTTAAGCATCTAGCCAAGATAGCATCGGACCACTGTCCAATATCTATTAAGATCTTGACATCCAGGTTAACAAAAGGTATGAAATTTATGTTTGAAGATACATGGTTATCTTATAAAGCTTCTCATTCAATAGTTCTAGCTGCTTGGAATAAGAAAACAAGGGGTTTTGCTTCAGATATCCTAAATTCTAAGTTCAAGAGAACGTTGAGATCCTTATTCTTTTTGAATAAGGAGAAGCATAAAAAATTGACATAATTAAAAGAGAAGCTGAAAATTGAAATTCTGGATTTACAAAAGGAAGAAATTGATTTGGGAGGATTATCTAATCTGAAACTTTGCTGTTTAAGATCTAAAATTGCTGAATTTAATAATACTTTGGGAAGGCTTAGCATGTGGTGGAAGAAAAGGGCTAAGATTCAATGGATAAATGATGGAGACTCTAATTCCAAATTCTTCCATGCATATGCCTCGGCAAGGAGAAATGCTAATAGAATTAATTGTGTCAAAAATGAGGAGGGGGTCATTTGTGAAGACAAGCAAAGTATTGAAGATGTTTTCATCAAATTCTTCAATTGCAAATGGAAAGCTAGGAGCTACAGTTTAAATGGGTGGCTGGAACCTACTAATAAACTTGATGAGGAGGACTGTAAGATTCTCAGTAAAGAATTTACCGTGAAGGAGCTGGAGGATACTATTTCAAACCTGGGATCCAATATTTCTCAAGGTATTGATGGCATAACATATTCTTTCATTATATCCTATTGGTTTTTCATTAAGAATGATGTTTGGGCTGCTATAAATGAATTCTTTACTTTGGGTGCACTTTGTCCTGGTTGGAAAGAAACCTACGTGATTTTGATTCCCAAAGTAGTTTCTCCTATTTCCCCTGAGAATTACCGTCCCATTAGCTTGTGCAATGCAATCTATAAAAAAATGGCTAGAATGATCTTAAATAGGATGAGTTTTGTATTCCCTAAGATCATTTCTATTGAACAAAATGCTTTTATAAAGGGGCGGTCTATGGCTGACCAATTACTTCTAGCTCAAGAATTGTTTAATAAATTTAGACACTCTAAAGCTAAGAAAGGTTTGGTAGCTATCAAAGTAGATATAGAACAGGCCTATGACAGTATGTGTTGGTCTACTTTGGATAAAGTGATGGACTGGTTTGGGTTTCCTAAACCCTTTTCTAATTTAATTTTCGAATCTGTAGTTAATCCTAAATTTTCCATTTTAATTAATGGTGAAAGTTCAAAGTGGATAGAGGCAGATTGTGGTTTTAGACAAGGGTGCCCTATGTCACCTTTCCTTTTTATCATGTGCTCTCAATTATTGACAGAAGAATTTGGAAATATTGGTAAGAGGATTGGTATTTAAGTCAGTCCAAGTGGCCCTTTAATCTCACACTTAATGTATGCTGATGACATTATTATATTCTCAAGAGCTAATAAGAATTGTTTGAAGAAAGTGGTCAAAATCTTGAAGAACTATTGTACTTGGACTGGACAAAAGGTTAACTTGCTTAAATTTGCGGTATTATTCATCAAATTAGTAAAGAAAAGGGATTGTAGATCCCTTCTCAAGGTTATTAAAATAAAAATGGTAAAGGAAATTGATTATTTTGGAGTTAAAATTGCTCTTAGGAGATTGGTCAAGGCAGATTTCAGCAAAATTACTGTGAAAGCAGCAGCCAAGATGAACATTTGGTGTACAAAGTTCATTTCTCTTGCAGGTAAAGTTACTTTGATCAATTCTTCTGTTCTTTCTTTAGCTACCTATCTAGCCAGTCATTCTTTGATTCCTTTGAGGGTTTTATATGAAGTGGAGAAAATGTGTAGAGATTTTCTTTGGAATAAAAGAGATGGTAGTTATGGTATGCATTATGTTGCGTGGAGCTCATTGTGTAAACAAAAAAACAAAGGTGGCTATGGTTTACAATCCTTAGTAGAGAAGTTGGGACCTTTGAGGTCTAAACATGCCTTGAATTTCATTATGAAGCCCAATACTCTTTTAAATAGATTTTTAAGAGTAAAATATGGGGACGTATTGTGGAATGGTGCTAATAGCAGTTGTTGCTCTTCATCATGGAAAATAATTCAGAACAGTGCAGAATTCTTACTTCCGGAGATGAGATGGACAGTTTCTAATGGAGAGTATATTGATAATTTCAAAGATATGTGGATTCTATATAAGACATTAGATAAGTGGCCAACTTTTGTAACCATTATAGATCCAGAGTTCAGTCAAGTTTCATATTTTATCACAGAAGGAAGATGGGATATTAGAAAATTGAAGCTCTGTTTTGGTGAAATACTTATTGAATTGATCCTTTCAATTCCAATTCATTCAGATCAAATTGAAGACAAGATGGAGTGTATCAAGAAGTTATTTGGTAAATCTATTGCAGCTATTGTTTATGAGAAAATTTTTGAAGATATCAGTGAAGATGAAACCTTTAATTGGAGGGAAAAAATTAAAATTTAAGCCTAAGATTGATTTGTTCTGGTGGAGAATAAGTAAGAACGGTATTCCAACGTTTGCTTTTCTTTTATATAGAAGGCTTGCTGATTGTGGAGGTTGTCCGAGAGGCTGTTTGGAGGTGGAAGATACAGAGCATGTGGTTTCTAAATGTTTTTTAACTAAGAGGGTATTAAAGTTGCTTGATTATTGGCATTTTAATATTTCTGAATTTGATTCATTAGTTGGCTGTTATCAGGTTTTGAGCAGTTTGGCTGCTTCAAATCCATTTCTGGGTAATCTTATTTGTTCTATGATTTTCTACTCCTGGAATAGTAGAAATAAATTAGAACATGGAGGCGTTGATGACAACCGTTCTTCTATTGCTTCAAGAGCTATTATTCAGACGATATCATCTTTTAATTCTTGTCTAATCCGTGAAAATTGGGATGCTAATCAGCTAATTAAGCGGTCTCAGTCCTCTTGGCATCCTCCTCCTCCAGGTTGGATTAAGGTAAATATTGATGCTTCAGTTTTTCTCAACAACAGTACCGGCATTGGAGGCATTTTTAGGAACTGTAAAGGCAAAGGTTTAGCTGCTTTTGGATTTCAATGTCTACATTGGGATTGTGCTCAAATGGAGCTATTAGCAATTTTGTCTTTGAGAGATTATATCAAAGATTGGATGCTTGAAGCTAAAGATATTGTGATTGAATGTGATAATCTTAATGTCATCAAGATCTTTCAAAGAGCCTTTAAAATTAGTGGATTCTTGAAGAATTTCTAAAGCCTAAGGATTTAGATTTTCTTTTTAAATTTAAGCATTTTATTTTTTTTTTTGTTAATAGAAATTGTAATAAGTTAGCTCATTTTTGTGCTAACTATGCTCACTTCTCATCCTTCCTTTGGGATGATTTTTCTATAGATAAAGTTCCTCTTTCAATTTTAGATTTGTTGAAGGAGGAATCGACTTGTAACTAATTGGTGGTTAATAAAATTTTATTGCTGTTTGCACTTTTAAAAAAAAAACAAAACAAATGTAGTGTCATTTTACTCATCTTATGATCTAGTAGTTATGAAAAATTAGAAAATCTAGAACTTAAAGTTTATAAAAAAATCATAAAATGGACCCTTTATTTAATATATTAGATTTTTTAAAAATATTAAAATTGAACAAATCAAAAAAATTCCAATAAATCACTAATCTATTCAATTAAATAAGATAAGTCAAAATAAAATGTGTAACCAACATCTCATTGATGAAGTTCTTAGCATAGACTACCTCAAGCTACGGAGCTATATGTCATAAGGAGGTCTTGGTCCTTTAGCATGTTATGACAACACCACGAATTGATTCAATAGGATGCAAAATATAAAATTAATAAGCCATTACGTAATTGATTGAACCTAAACTATCAATACAATCAACACTCAGTTGATGAAGTTTTTATGATGTACTACCTCGAGTAGTGTGGCTACATGTCATAAGGAGGTCTTGATCCTCACGCCATTCATGATTGTAAGTTCATGAGGGGTGTAAAATTTTAAAAAATTAGTCCCAAGGCTAACTAAGAGGGGGGATGAATTGGTATTTAAAAAACTCTTTAATGATGTAGAAAAATTTTTTATAACTTAATGCTGAAGTGAATTACATTCACAATAAAAAGATAAATCAAGTTTTAACCCTCACAGTTAATTGCAAGAAAATTAAAAATGGAAATAATAAAAGAAAAGAATACACTAGATTTATAGTGGTTCGGTCCAACCTGACCTATGTCCATTCTCTGGAGGCACCCTCTGAGTATTGCACTAAAGCTTTAGTGACTCTTCTTTAGCTCCCACAATAATGCAAAGAAGCCTTATAAAATCACTTCCACTTTCCTCGGTGCAGCTGAGTAGCTAGATCCTTTGACACCAAAGATATCTTCTTTTTCTCAAAACTTCCCTCAAGATGAACCTTGAATCTGATGGTACTAAGGTGCAAGCTTGATTAAGTAACCATGTGAAATTCCCTCCACACTCCCTATGAAAGCCCCTCCAATGATCTTCTCCCTCTCAAACTCCACCCTTTCCTCTCTCCCTTTCAAGTTCTCCCTTTGAGTTTTCTCAAAAAAAAAAAAAATTAAGGCATAATGGCTGCCAAAGAAAGTTACCATGTACCTTGAAAATGTTTAAATAGAGGGCTTCAAAAAATCTAAAAATTCAATTCTACCAACAAAGATTGTCTAGTATGATCACTAGTTCATTAAGTATGATGTGCAGAACTTGACTTGATAGTCCTGGACAATCTCCAAATAGTCCAGTACGGCACTTCAAATTTGTATAGATCATCCAATACATTATTGAGATCGTCCAGGATGATTAGTTCAATCAAAATGCAGTTTATAAAGGATGAAACATGGTGACAATCAAAATTCATCTCTATTGATCATACAATATGATTCAAATCGTACAATATAATCTGAATATCAAAATTAAGCAAATTTTATTTACTAATCAAAGAAGTAATTTATGTATAATTTTTATATATGACATTAGTGTGATGTAAATCATCCTAGATGATTAGAACAAAATAAGAAATTAAAAAACTTGCATAAATTATGATTAGTGGTTATTTTTCATGATTATAACTGATCATTCTGGATGATCTAGATCATCCAGTTTGATTTGTTAGATGAGATGATCATACAGTACAATATAAATTATACAATATAATTAGTTTAAAAATTGAACTTTTGGTTTTGACTCAATCTCACTCACCTTGAGTTTATGTATGCATGGCCACCTAGCTAGCATACACCCTTATAGGACTTGACTCAAGAAATAAAAAATACATTAATAAATATTACAAAAAAATTTACAACATAATCTATTCTATCTAATCTTGAGCCTCAAATCTTTATTGGATGGTGTATGGTATTCCTAAAATGTTAGTACACACACAAATAAATATATATATTATAAATATAATTGGACATAAGAATATGAGCCATAATGTTTGTTATCATAAAAAAATAAACTCATGAGCTCGAGTTACAACAATCTCCCTCTTTTTTATGATGATAAAAATTACTTGTTGAATTTATAAATTTTAAAAATATTTTATCCTAATCATTCCCTCACTAAGATAACTATATTAAAATAGGGGAAGTAAAAAAAAAAAAGTTTCTTTTTTTTTGTATATAGAAATAAAAAACTTTTAGAACCTAAAAATACAAATAAATTAAAGCAAATACAAGATGAATATATGTAGCTTAAACACAAATACAACCAGTCAAATAGATTCTCCCCTTTGACATTTTCAAAAAGAAGGAAAACACACAAAAAATAAAATATAACACCCATAATAGACTCTAATTAGGTGGAGGTGCTGCTGATGTTTAAGATTAATCAATTTATTTCAATAAACTTTCTCAATATGAGAAAGTTACCTCTTGACATTATTAAAAATATATAGTAAGAAATGAATTGACCCAAATAAGATCCAAAAAGGAAGGAAATTTAAATTTTATCAACTCTAGCTTAGGCTCCTTATAGGGTAAAGTCCTTTTAAATAAAAAAAAATCTAATGAAAAAAAAGAATTAGAGAAGGAAAAAAAAAGCTTTTCTCAATCTTCTTACATGAAATATATCTAAAAGAATATTAATGTAAAAATTGTGAGTCAGGAATCATGATTTTCAAACTCAAGTATCGAAAGTATTATTTAGACATATGGGTTTTCTAAGATTTAAAAATATAAGAAAGGTAAGTTAAGTTATTATGAGCTCATTTCGTATCTCTTTATCATTTTTTGGTACACTTTATGCATCTTTTGATTTTTTATACACTTTTGTGCATCTTTTAATTTTTACGTACATTGCACATCTTTTCATTTTAGGCTTATTTTGTGCTTCTTTTTATTTTTTTAAATTTACTTCCTTTCTTAATTTTTAAATTCTCATAGCACACTTGATCCAATGATAAAAATGAACAGCTTGATTAAGTAAATTATGAATTGGATTCCTTAGCTTGCAATGATTCTTATGAGATTTGTATATGTTAATCAGAGATAAATCATAAAAACATACATGAAAAATTAGATAAAATGATTATAAAATAAAACATCAAAAATAGCATAAAAATATATATAAAATTAGCAAAACAAAATAAAGTATATATCTGCATGCATTAACTACAATACATAAACACATAAATAAAACTTTATACCTCATTACCTTGCTCCTTGTCTGATGATTCAGAAACTAGGTCTGCCTAGGAGATTTTTTACTTTTTATCATTTTCCCTTATTATAATTTGCTTATTTTTATCAATTTTCTTTATTGGATGAGTTTTTAAATTAGATCACTGAATTTTTATATGTTTGAGTTTTCTACACCTAAAGTAAATAATGTTAGAAGAAATCTTAGCATTCTTATGATTTTTACCTTTGTTCTACTTTTGTTGATGTTGATGTTTATTCTTTAGTAGTTTTTCATGTTTTCTTATTATTATGGCTATCTCCTTACTCTCATTTTCTACTAAGCCATTCTTATCCATCTCTTCAGCTTTTAACACTATTATTCAATTTGTATATAAACATCTTTGACCCAAACTTTGCTCGTAGTCAATGAGCCAATCAAATTATTAATAGAATATTCATTCAAGTTTTTTTTATTCACAAATAACAATAACTTTGGTATTAAACTTATCAAGTAAACAAGGTAAAATTTTATTAACTTTTTTAAAGTTTGAAAGTTCTTTACCTAATGTGTTTAATGATGTCATTATTTAAGTAAATCTAGTATACATGTCTAGAATAGTCTCATATGGTTTCATGCAAAATAGTTCATAATCATGTATTAAAATATTCATCATGGATTGCTTGACTTCACTAGTACTTTCATATATAGTGTGTAATTTATTCCAAATTTCCTTGCTAGTGGTGTAAGTGGATACTAACATATAATCTTCAAAATTTAAAGCATATAAAAAATAGTTTAAAAATTTAGCATTCAATTGAGCATTAATTTGTTTTACTATATCCCATTCAGTAAAAGGAATATCAGTTTATGTGATAGTGCAAATTTTCTAAAAATAAAAAAAATATTTTTAAATAAAGATGGTCTACCTCTCAAACTCCACCCTTTCCTCTCTCCCTTTCAAACTCCACCCTTTTCTCTCTCCCTTTCAAGTACTCTCTTCAAGTTTTCTCTAGAAGAATGAAGATACATTGGATGCTAAGACACTTATCAGGTGCCTTGATAAAGCTTACATAGAGGGCTTCAAAAATCCTAAAAAATTAATTCTGCAGACAAAGATCATCTAGTATGATGTGCAGAATTTGACCTAATAGTTCTGAAAGATCTCCAGATAGTTCAATATGATTGGTTCAAATTTGTACAGATCTTCCAATATTATATTTAGATTATCTGGGATGATTACTTTAATCAAAATACAGTTCATCCAGAACAAAAAATGGGATGACTAAAATTCTTCTCATTTGACCATACAATACAATTAAGACCTTACAATACTATTAGAATATCAAAATTAAGTTGATTTGATTGACTAATCACATTATTAATTTAGGTATAATTTTTATATATCAGCCTGTATGATGTAGATTGTCCTAGATGAATAGAACAAAATATGAAATTCAAAATATTACATAAATTATGATTATTGATTTTGTTTCATGATCAAAGTTGATCATCTTAGATGATATATATCATCTAGTATGATGTATTAGATGAGCTGATTGTATAGTATGACATAAATTATATAGTATGATTAGTTTAAAAATTGAACTTCTAAATTTGACTCAATCTCACTCCCCCTGTGTGAGTGTATATTCACCAAGCTAGCATACACCCTTATAGGACATGACTCAAGAAATAAAAAATTATCAATAAATATTACAAAAATATTTACATTATAATCTATTCTACCCAATCTTGAGTCTCAAATCTTTATTGGATGGTGCATGACATTTCTCAAATGTTAGTACACACACAAATAAATATATATTGCAAATATAATTAGACATAAGAATGTGAACCACAATATTTATTATCATTAAAAATATAAACTTGTGAGCTTAAGTTGTAACAATGATAATGCCACTAATAAATTTAATAGGTGTAAAACACAAATTATAAATTTCATTAGGTAAATGACCAACCAATTAAGAATTAAATCATTAATATAATTATATAAATCAAGTTTTATAATAGAATATCTCGAGCTGTGAGGTTACTTGTCCTAAGGAGGTCTTGGTTATCGTGCCCATTATGATAATGCCACAAATTGGTTAATGAAAAACATTAATAATTAAAATAAAAATTATTAATAGCATAATCATAAATTTATATACCTTAATTAACAAACTAAATAAAACTTAAAACGAAAAATAATTGTTGGGTAACCTAGGACTACGGACTACTAGGCTATTAAGTTTGCACAAGGTGGGTGAAAAAAATCGCATGACCATGGTATAAACAAAGGAAATTATTCTTCAACCTAGATAGTCAATAATAAATTACTAATAAAACATAGCCTTCATACCTTGTGTTGATTCCTTTTGGAGTACACAAGTATATCAGATTTCAAGGCTTAGGGATCAAAACACCTAATTAAAATCTAGGTTCCTAAAATTTAATCTCTAAGAAACTTGAACAACCAAAATTCATCCTAAAATAAACATTAAAACACTAAGATTTTGATTCAAACTAAATTTCCCTCAACCTATAACAAATGAAGTAAAATATTAGAGAACTTAAAATAACTCCTAACCTAAGATGCATCCAAACCACACAATCTGATACATACACTATAGATGGATTATTAGGGCAATAAACTTTAGATTTAGGCTAGGCCATTATTCCTTTACACTTAATTTTTATGCGACGTGGATTTTTCATAAATTTTACATGCTTTTTTATGTATATTGATAGCTATGATTGGTGTGATTTTTATTGCTATGTTGTAATGATTTTATCATTTATAGGTTAAGATTGATATGGATGTTAACATAATCTTCTATATGTCATGCTCATGCAGAGCTATAAAAGGGTGCTAAATAAAATTTCACTAACAAATTTTTTGTATGTGCTAAATATGCCAAGCCTCCTAAGAACAAAATGAAAGTTCGATGGGGATGTTAAGCCCTATGAACTTAGTCCCAAACTAACCAAGAGGGGGGGGTGAATTGGTATTTTAAAAACTTCGTTTTTAAACAAAGAAATAAAGTCGCATAAACCAAATCACACCACGAAAATAATGCGGAATTTTAAACGTGCGGAAGCAAAAAGGAAACACAGAGATTTATAGTGGTTCGGTCGACTCGACCTACGTCCACTCCTTGGAGGCACCCTCCAAGTATTGCACTACACAAAAAGTGACTCTCCTTTAGCCCCCACGGCTAGGTGGAGAAACCCTTACAAGAACCTCCTTTTTGCCACCCCGGCAAGGCAGAGAACCTCTCTCCTTTTGCTTCCTCCTGAAGCTGGCAGAGAACCAGAACCAAAAGCACAACTCCTTACCTCTACCGACCCTTCCACGGACGAGAAACTCTAGACGAAGACAACGCAGAGAGATCCTTGAAGCAACCCTTGTGAAACCCCTCACAAGCTCCCCCTCACAAGATCCTCTCTCTCTCTTCTCTCTCTCTTTCTCTCCTCAAGGTCTTCTCAGGTCAAGGCAGCAGCCAAAGGTCTTGAAAAACGTTGAACAAGAGCTCTTTAAATAGAAGAGCTTCAAAAGAGCTCATTAATTGCAAGTTGCCGACAATATCGTCCAGGCCGATCTGGACATCGGCCTGGCCGATCAGTACAAATTAATGAAGATCGGCCAGAGCATAGCCCTGAATGGAAAACAGGATGATTGAAAATTAGCTTGATCGTCCAGGCCGATCTCACGATCGTCCTGGCCGATCAGTTCAAATCAGAGGAAAATCGTCCTGACAATAGCCCTGAATACGGGCTGGCCGATACTGATCGTCCTGAAGTAACTTAAGGTTTTTGACTAGATCATCCGGGCCGATCCTGCGATCGTCCAGGACGATATGATCGTATCAATCATCCTTAATTACTTCCTTGATTTCCTGAACAATTATGGCATAATTTGTTAATATCGTCCAGGCCGATACAAGGATCGTCCTGGCCGATAATTTAAAGATATGCTATACCATACTTGTCTATGGCGGCTACTTCTTTCTGTTTTGAGCTTATCGTCCTGGCCGATACACGTATCGTCCAGGACGATCGGTTAACGTTGGCTGCCTTAATCAAGAATCCTTATTAGACTTTCTGTTTTTAAGCTGATCGTCCAGGCCGATCAAAGATATCGGCCTGGCCGATATGAGTAAAAACAGAATTTCTAATTCTCTCAAGTGTGTGTGTGAAGGGTTACAAAGTATCAGTCTTTTTGACTATTACAAGAGGACTCAAAAGGTAAAAAACAAAAGTACAGACTGACTCAACCCTAAACCTACGCATTCCTGAACTTGGCTCCTTTTTGATTGTCCGATCGTCGATTCCTGAAAAGTTAGAAGCAACAAGCTATCCAAGAAAAGCATTGTTTTGTCAATCATCAAAACATAAGCCATGAAAAAATAGATTTGTAACAATCTCCCCCTTTTTGATGATGACAAAACATGTTAAAGGGATTTAATCATAACCATGAAAACATAACCTCATAAACTTCTCCCCCTTTTGACATATCAAAAAGGAGGGTACATGAAAGCATAGTAAAAGAAATTCCCCCTTTTTTATTTTTATTTTTTTTTTTTTATTTTTTTTTTTGAGCATATCAATGATATAGTATTCCATGTGATTGTTTTAAAAATTTGTGAGTTAATGTGTTACCAATCATATTTAATCCATAGAATAGGACAATATCCGTTCATGGTTTACCCTTAGCCAAAAACGTTGTCTTAGGGTAGAATCGTCTTTTGAAATCAATAACCTAACTCAAATAATTAATTGGATATGAGAAAAAGAATCTACCCACCACTTGGCATAAGGAAAATATCTCCATAAAACAATGAGGTAGATTTGTCACAATCGAATGATAATCGAGATCAAGTCTTTGAGAATCAAAACTTCTAAGTTCTAAAAGATATAAAAAGAGAGAATAGCTTGCTTTTGAGTGGGCTCATTTTATGCCTCTTGTCAATGTTGTGGCGCTTTGCGCATCCTTTTATAGATTTTTCAATTTTTTGGCGTCTTTGCGCTCCTTTTGTTGGCATCATTGGCCAAAATTTTTTTATTTTTGCAAGCTAGATTCCCTTTTAGACTCTTTTAAAAAACTTAGTTGTGAATATATCTTCTCAGATATTAGAGAATAGGAGCTCTCTCTCTAACATAGGGAAGAATTACCACAAGCAGGATTAATAATTGAAGACAAGAGTAACGAGGGATCATGAGGTGACAAAAAAACTTTTAATCATTGTAAATATAAGATAGATTTGCTTAAGCAAGCTTTAGAAAGGATCTTAGTTTCATAAGCAATCTTTTATTTTGAGAGAGACTTTTGATTAGAAAAGAAAACTATGCCACTAATACTAAGTTAGGTAAAGAGACACAATCACAAGATATTCATATTATCTAGGGATTAAGTGGATGAAAACATATTAACTACAAATTGTTAAAGACAAGACAAGAGATATCATATCAGTGAAGATCTAAAACTAAGGTACATGAAAAGAAATAAAAAGGAATAAAAGAAAGAAAAGAAAGTTTTCATGCATTTATGTCAATCACACCCAATCTGGTCCTTAAAGAGCTGAAAGTGTCGAAGGCCAGTGGTTTAGTAAAGATGTCTGCCAGTTGGTTTTCAGTTGTCACATGGTGTAACTCAATGTCTCCCTTAGTCACATGATCTCTAATAAAGTGATGCCTAATGTCAATGTGTTTAGTTCTTGAATGTTGGATAGGATTTTTAGAGATGCATATGGCACTAGTGTTGTCACAAAAAATTGAGATGGTGCTTACATGTATTCCTAGATCCAATACCTGTTGTTTCAACCAAAGAACTTGGGCCACACAACTTCCAAGAGCAATGTATTCAGCTTCAGCAGTGGAAAGTGCAACAGAATTTTGCTTTCTACTAGACCAAGAGACCAAGGATTGTCCAATGAATTGACAAGTTCCAGAGGTGCTCTTTCTATCCACCTTGCATCCTGCAAAATCAGAGTCAGAAAAACCAATAATCTCAAAAGAAGTGCTATGTCTAGGGTACCAAATCCCTAATCCTTGTGTCCCCAAAAGGTATCTAAAAATTCTTTTAATAGCAGTCATGTGGGATTCCTTAGGGTCGGCTTGAAACCTAGCACAAAGACAAACACTAAACATAATGTCAGGTCGGCTTGCAGTCAAGTAAAGTAAAGATCCAATCATGCCTCTATACTTCTTCTGATCAACAGACTTACCACTTGGGTCCTTATCCAACGGAGCACTAGAAGTCATGGGAGTGTTAATTGGCTTGGCTTTGTCCATCTCATATTTCTTCAAAATGTCTTTTATGTATTTTGTTTGATTTAGAAAAGTGCCATCTTCCAATTGTTTTATGCTAAACCCCAAAAAGTAAGACAATTCTCCCATTAAACTCATTTCAAACTCTCTACTCATTGTTTTAGAAAAGTCATCACACAAATTTTTATTTGAAGATCCAAAGAGTATATCATCAACATAAATCTGAACAATGAGTAAATCATCTCCAACTTTTTTAAGAAAAAGGGTGGTGTCTACGCTCCCCTTGACAAACTCCCTCTCTAGTAAGAATGTGCTAAGCCTCTCATACCAAGCTCTAGGTGCTTGTTTTAAACCATACAAAGCCTTTTTTAATTTAAACACATGATTTGGAAATTGAGAACTCTCAAAACCTGGAGGTTGTTCTACAAACACATCTTCTTTTATCTCCCCATTTAAAAAGGCACTCTTGACATCCATTTGAAAAAGCTTAAATCCTTTATAACAAGCAAAGGCTAATAGCACTCTAATGGCTTCTAATCTAGCTACAGGGGCAAAAGTCTCCTCAAAGTCTATCCCTTCTATTTGATTGTACCCCTTAGCCACTAATCTTGCTTTATTCCTCACCACCACTCCTGAATCATTCACTTTGTTCTTAAATACCCACTTTGTTCCAACTACACTTTGTTCCTTAGGTCTTTCCACAAGTTCCCAAACATCATTCCTTACAAATTGATTCAACTCTTCTTGCATTGCTAACATCCAAAACTCATCAGATAGGGCTTGGTTAATGGTGGTGGGTTCAGTCATAGAGATAAAGGCAGAGTGGTTCACCTCCTTCCTAAGTCCATGTCTAGTCTTAACTCCACTAGAAAGGTCTCCTAAGATCAAATCCTTGGGGTGACTAGTAGAGTATCTCCAATCTTTAGGCAAAGTGTGTGAAGTTTCTCCCCTTTCATTAAAAGTTTCTATTCCTTGGGTGACTCCTTCTACTCCTTCATTGCTTAGGTGCTCATTTCCCTTCCCCAAATTTTCTACTCCACTTGTAATCTCTCCAACATCATCATCATCTACTCCATGCTTCTTATGATCAGATTCATCAAAAACTACATGGGTTGTCTCTTCCACCATCAAGGTTCTCTTGTTAAACACTCTAAAAGATTTCCCAACACTAGAATATCCTAAGAATACTCCTTCATCAGATTTAGGATCAAATTTTCCCAAGTGAGACTTTCCATTATTGTGAATGAAAACTTTACAACCAAAGACATGAAGGTGGGAAAGATTAGGTGTTCTACCCTTAAGGATCTCATAGGGTGTCTTTTCTAATTTGACTCTAACATTCACCCTATTCAACACATAACATGCTGTGTTAACCGCTTCAGCCCAAAAGTATTTTGGAAGTGAATACTCATCAAGCATGGCTCTAGCGGCTTCCACCAAGGTCCGGTTCTTCCTTTCAGCTACTCCATTCTGCTGAGGAGTCCTAGGAGCTGAAAAATTGTGGCTAATGCCCTTCTCCTCACAAAAATCTCCAAATCTTTCATTTTCAAACTCTCCCCCATGATCACTATGGATGGTCAAAATCTCACATCCTAGCTTCTTCTGAATCCAAGTAGAAAAAGTTTTAAACTCCTCAAAAGACTCATTTTTATGAGAAAGAAATCTAGTCCAAGTGAACCTCGAGTAGTCATCAACAATCACAAAACCATAGACTTTCCCTCCCAAACTTGCTATGCTAATGGGTCCAAACAAATCCATGTGAAGGACTTCTAAAGGTCTAGAGGTGCTAATGTCCTTTATGGGGTGAAAAGAGGAGTGAATATGCTTTCCTAGTTGACAAGCATCACAAAGGTGGTCTTTTGTAAACTTAAGTTTGGGGACACCTCTAACTAGGTCCTTTTGGGTCACTTTCCTAAGGGTTTTCATACTTGCATGACAAAGCCTCCTGTGCCACAACCAAGAATCATCAATGACAGTTTTTAAGCAAAAAGAAGCAGCACATTCAATGCTATTTAAATCAACCATATAGACGTTGTTTACCCTCTTTCCCTGCAAAATGGTGTTATTGCTTAAACTTACAATGCATGAATTTGTGAAGAATTGTACGATGAAGCCTTTGTCACAGAATTGACTGATGCTGAGCAAGTTGTGCTTTAATCCATCTACAAGCAAAACATTTTCAATCATAAGGTTCTTGGAATTACCGATTATACCTGCTCCTACCACCTTCCTAGTGGTGTTGTCTCCAAGAGTAACCTTGCCTCCAGTCCTGGTTTCTAGTACAACAAACTGGCTAGCATCACCAGTCATATGTCGAGAGCATCCACTGTCCAGGTACCACATACTCTCACGAGGTCTTTTGTGAGAGGCTTCCTGCAAAATTACCAAATGTTAGTTTTAGGAACCCAAGCAGGTTTGGGTTCCTTCTTATGAAGAGAAGAATGCAATGCATGTGTGGTATGCTGTGGATCTTGTACCTTAGGTCTCCATACCCAATGTGAACTATGATGAATTGTACAAGTATGTGAGATATGTCCTAGCATGCCACAAGAAAAACATCTAACTCCAGGAAAGGGATTTCTTAAGTGATTTGAGTTATAATGCCTCTCTCTAGGTTTTGGCAATTGATTAATAGTAGAATTCATCCTAGATTTCTTACATGCTTCTAAATCACTTTGAATCTTCAAGTTTGTGTTTTCTAAAATTTCATTTTCAATTCTCAAATTTTTTTCTATTTCTTTTGACTTCTTAAAATCAGATTCAAGAGATATGTGTGATAGTTTCAATGCGTCATGCTCTTCAACTAACTTACCATGATTTTTATTTAATTCATCAAATTCATCAAGTAAAGTCATGTGATTTGAATCAATTGTTTGATGGTCCTTAATCAAAATTTCATGCTCTTTTTGTAGATTTAAAAGTTCTAATTTCAAGCTAGCATGAGTTTTCTTTAATTTTCTATATGATGCATGAATTTTTTTTGAAACTTCAAGAAGTTGATCATATGAAAGTTCACATACCTCTTCTTGATCACTTTGATCTTTTCCCATGAAACACAAGTTTGTAGTTTCTTCCTCTGGTTCAGTCTCAGAAGAATCAGTACCAGATTCTGCCCAAAAGCTCCTTTGGTTTTTCTTTTTGTCCTTCCTAGACTTTGCTTTCTCATCACCTTTTCCTTTGCTCGATTGATCTTGAAGTGTAGGACAATCAGATCTTACATGTCCAGGTTTCCTACATTCAAAACAAACAACATCAGAAGATCCTTTAGTATGTTTATGATCTTTACCTTTTCTCCAATTTTGATGATGCTTTTGTTTCTTCCTTAGAAAGCTTTTGAATTGCCTTGTGATGAAGGCAACTCCATCGCTTTCAGACCCGGAAGATTCAGAATCCGATTTGTGTGCCTTCAATGCAATGGTTTTCTCCTTTTTCTTTTCACCTGCATCAAGATTTCTTTGATTCACCCCTTGCTCGTAAGCAATGAGTGAGCCAAGCAAGTTATCAATAGAATAGGTGTTTAAATCTTTAGATTCAGTAATTGTAGTAATTTTTGCATCATAGGACGAAGGCAAGCATCTCAAAATCTTGTTAACTTTTTCATAGTTTGAAAGTTCTTTTCCTAGTGCATGCAATGAGGTAGCAATCTGAGTAAACCTAGTGTACATGTCAGAAATCGATTCATGAGGTTTCATACGAAAAAGTTCGTAGTCATGCAAGAGAATGTTTAAACGGGATTGTTTAACTTCATTAGTGCCTTCATAAGTAATGCACAATTTATCCCAAATTTCTTTACCAGTCTTGCAAGTTGAAACACGCATGTAGTCCTCAGATTTTAAAGCACAGAAAAAGCAATTCAAACATTTTGCATTCAATTGAGCTAAATCTCGTTCGTCAAAAGTCCATTCGGTAAAAGCAACTTCAGTTTTAAAACCGTTAATTTCACGAGAAGGTGGAGAATAACCTTCTTGAATAAGCATCCACATGCGATAATCAGTAGATTGTAAAAAAGTTGACATGCGAGTTTTCCAGAAATCAAAAGGTAGGTTATCGAACAGAGGAGGTCGGGTAATAGAATACCCTTCCGTAGTGTTGCGATTCCCAAAGTTAGACATGGATCAAATTCAAAAAGTTTTTAAACTTTAATTTTCGAAACAAGCTCTGATACCACTTGAAAGTTCGATGGGGATGTTAAGCCCTATGAACTTAGTCCCAAACTAACCAAGAGGTGGGGGTGAATTGGTATTTTAAAAACTTCGTTTTTAAACAAAGAAATAAAGTCGCATAAACCAAATCACACCACGAAAATAATGCGGAATTTTAAACGTGCGGAAGCAAAAAGGAAACACAGAGATTTATAGTGGTTCGGTCGACTCGACCTACGTCCACTCCTTGGAGGCACCCTCCAAGTATTGCACTACACAAAAAGTGACTCTCCTTTAGCCCCCACGGCTAGGTGGAGAAACCCTTACAAGAACCTCCTTTTTGCCACCCCGGCAAGGCAGAGAACCTCTCTCCTTTTGCTTCCTCCTGAAGCTGGCAGAGAACCAAAACCAAAAGCACAACTCCTTACCTCTACCGACCCTTCCACGGACGAGAAACTCTAGACGAAGACGACGCAGAGAGATCCTTGAAGCAACTCTTGTGAAACCCCTCACAAGCTCCCCCTCACAAGATCCTCTCTCTCTCTTCTCTCTCTCTTTCTCTCCTCAAGGTCTTCTCAGGTCAAGGCAGCAGCCAAAGGTCTTGAAAAACGTTGAACAAGAGCTCTTTAAATAGAAGAGCTTCAAAAGAGCTCATTAATTGCAAGTTGCCGACAATATCGTCCAGGCCGATCTGGACATCGGCCTGGCCGATCAGTACAAATTAATGAAGATCGGCCAGAGCATAGCCCTGAATGGAAAACAGGACGATTGAAAATTAGCTTGATCGTCCAGGCCGATCTCACGATCGTCCTGGCCGATCAGTTCAAATCAGAGGAAAATCGTCCTGACAATAGCCCTGAATACGGGCTGGCCGATACTGATCGTCCTGAAGTAACTTAAGGTTTTTGACTAGATCGTCCGGGCCGATCCTGCGATCGTCCAGGACGATATGATCGTATCAATTATCCTTAATTACTTCCTTGATTTCCTGAACAATTATGGCATAATTTGTTAATATCGTCCAGGCCGATACAAGGATCGTCCTGGCCGATAATTTAAAGATATGCTATACCATACTTGTCTATGGCGGCTACTTCTTTCTGTTTTGAGCTTATCGTCCTGGCCGATACACGTATCGTCCAGGACGATCGGTTAACGTTGGCTGCCTTAATCAAGAATCCTTATTAGACTTTCTGTTTTTAAGCTGATCGTCCAGGCCGATCAAAGATATCGGCCTGGCCGATATGAGTAAAAACAGAATTTCTAATTCTCTCAAGTGTGTGTGTGAAGGGTTACAAAGTATCAGTCTTTTTGACTATTACAAGAGGACTCAAAAGGTAAAAAACAAAAGTACAGACTGACTCAACCCTAAACCTACGCATTCCTGAACTTGGCTCCTTTTTGATTGTCCGATCGTCGATTCCTGAAAAGTTAGAAGCAACAAGCTATCCAAGAAAAGCATTGTTTTGTCAATCATCAAAACATAAGCCATGAAAAAATAGATTTGTAACACAAAAGAGCATTGCCAAGTGATAGTTTTGGCTCTATGAGAGAAAATAAAATTAATATAACTTCTTAGGATTTCTTTGATAAATTTATATAAACTACTTAGGATAATAGGAATGTTATGTTGGAGTAATTTTATATTTTTCATATATGTAAATTTAAATTTTAAAGAGTTGTTAAAGTCACTTAAAATGGGATATTCTAGTATCAAATTTGAAATCCCAAGAGGAAATAAATACCTGAAATTACTAGATGTGCCAAAAGGGGGGTAAATTGGATGATTAAAAACTTCTTTAATGAAAAGAAAACTCTTTTTATAAATTTATGCGGAAGCAAATTTCATTCACAATAAAAAGATAGATTCTTAATTTCACCCACACAATTAATCGCAATAAAAATGAATACGAAAATAAAGTGCGAAAATAGTAAAGGAAAGAACACACCTATTTATAGTGGTTCGGTCAAATCATGACCTACGTCCACTCGCCGGAGGGACCCTCCGAGTACTACACTAAACCTTTAATGATTCACCTTTAACCCCCAAAGCTAGGCGGAGAAGCCCTTACACAATCACTTCTACCTTCCCCGGTGCGGCGCAGGAGTCGGATCCTTTGACACCAATGAGATCTTCTTCTTTCCAAAACTTCCTTCAAGATGAACCTTGAATCCGATGGTACGAAGGTGCAAGCTCGCCAGAGCATCCGTGTGAAATCTCCTTTGCACTCCCTTAAAACCCCCTCAAAGGTTCTTCTCTCTCTCTTAAACTCCACCGTTTCTTCTATCCCTTTCAAGTCCTCTCTTCAAGTTTTCTCTAGAAAAATGAAGCTACATGGCTGCCAAAACACTCTTACAAAGTCTTATGATAGTGCATAAATAGAGGGCTAAAAAAACATAAAAAAAAACTCAATTCGGCTGTCAAATATCGTACCGTACGATTGCAAGATCGTCCAATACGATGTGTAGAAATTGACCTATTAGTACTGTATGATGTCCAGTTAGTACTGTAAGAACAGTTCAGTTGAAGTTCATTCTGTACGATGTGTTGTATGATGTGCTGTACGAATAGTGCAATAAAAGTGCAGTTCATCCAGGACGAAGCATGGGACGGTCAGAATTGTCTCTGTTGATTGTACAGTACGATCCAGATCGTACAGTACGATCCAGTTCATACAGACGATCAAAATATCAAAATTAAGCTATTTTGATTGAATAATCACAGGATTAAAATAGGCAATATTTTAAACATCGTGCAATACGATAATGATCGTACAATACGATTAGAACATCTTTTCAAATTCAAATCTTTGCCTAATTTAATGGACGGCGAGCTTTCTAATTATAACAAATCGTACAGTACGATGTAGTGATCGTACAATACGATTAGTTATATTCAAAAATATTTTTTCCAGGAAAAATAAAATATTTTATTTATTTCTGTTACACCATATCGTACAGTACGATACATGTCGTACAGAACGATGAACAGAAAAGTTAAAATATTTATAATCATTTTTTGCTCCCTCTATGTGTGTGCATGATCAACAAACTAACATACATCATTACAAGACTTGACTCAATAAATGAAAATTACGGACTCATTTAATACGACAAATTCTATGCAATCTTGGCCTTGAATCTTCAAAGAATGGTGCCTGATGTACCTGAAATATTAGTCAACATAGAAAGAAATATTTACTGCAAATACTAGGAGAAATAAAAGATTAATTAATATTATTTGTTATTATCAAAATCATAAACTCGAAAGCCCGAGTTGCAACAATCTCCGTCTTTTTGATGATGTCAAATAATATTGGTTGACTTTGCATTTTAAAAAATTTATCCTAAACTCCCCCCTCACTAAAAGAATTACATTAAAATTAAGGGAAACCCTTTTTTTTTTACTTTTTTTTTTAATTTTTTTAAAACTAAATAATATTAAAAATTAAGACAAAATGTAATAAACTACAATACTTTCTCCCCCTTTGACATTATAAAAAAAAAGAGATAAAATAAAATATAAAATAACAACATAATAACGAAACAAAAACATATAATTATAAAAAAGCTAACCATACAAAACAGATAAAAAAACATACAAAACACATAAACAAAACACATAAGTAAACCTTAACATACTTATACCTCATCATTTTGCTCCTGTTTTGATGATTCAGAAACTAAGTCTACCCAAGAGATTTTTTGCTCTTTATCTTTTTTCCAATATTACAAACGGTTTATTTTTACACTTTTCCATTGTAGGAAGAGTTTTTAAATTGGAGCATTCATGCTTCAAATGTCCGGGATTCCTACACCCAAAACTAATTATGTTAGAACAAAACTTAACATTTTTACAATTTTTACCTTTACTCCGCTTTTGTTGATGTTCATGCTTGTGCTTTAATAGACTTTCAAATTTATTTGTTATCAATGATATCTCATTGCTTTCATTATCTACTAAGCCATATTCATCTGTGAGTTTGGCTTTTAGCACAATAGTCTTTTCATCACCTGCATCCAAAAATCTTTGACTCACACTTTGCTCGTAGGCAATAAATGAGCCTATTAGATTGTCTATATAATAAGCATTCAAATCTTTTGATTCACATATAGCCGTGACTTTGGCATCAAATTTATCAAGTAAAGAACGTACAATTTTACTAACTTTTTCAAAGTTTGAAAGTTCTCTACCTAAATCATGCAATGATATCACAATTTGATTAAATCTAGTAAACTTGTCTAAGATAGTCTCATATGGTTTCATGCTAAAAAGTTCATAATCATGCATTAGAATATTCAATTTAGATTGTTTGAATTCACTAGTACCTTCATATGAAATTCCTAATCTATCCCAAATTTCTTTCCCAGTTGTACATGTAGAGATTCTCATGCAATCGTCAAAATTTAATGCATAGAAAAAATAATTCAATCATTTAGCATTTAGTTGTGCATTGACTAGTTCTATTCTACTCCATTCAGTAATAAGAATATTAATTTTGACTCCATCTATCATACATGAAGGTGCAGAATAGCTAGTTTGAATCATATGCCACATTCGATAATCAATTGATTGCAAAAATGTTGACATGCAAATTTTCCAAAAATTAAAAGAAATATTTACAAATAAAGGTGGTCGTGTAACACAATAGCCTTCCGCAATGTTATGATTTCCAAAATATGCCATGATCGATTTTTCAAAGTTTTCTAAAACACTATTTTTAAAACCCGCTCTGATACCAATTGAAATAACTAGATGGACAAGAGGGGGGGGGGGGGGGGGGTGAATTGTGAAAACTTTATAGCAATAATTAAAACCTAAGCAAGAATTCTAATTTTTTGATGATTTTAAATTTTTTAACATGAAAATTTAAGCAACTTCTAAGGCAAACAATTGAACTCAACGTGCAATAGTTTAATCTTTTTCTTTCACAAGTATTCCCCAAGAAAATATTATGAAAATAAAAATGCACGTAAGAATAAAAAGTGATAAGGAAAAAGCACACCGAAATTTAGTGGTTCGGTCAAACCATGACCTACGTCCACTCCCTGGAGGAACCCTTCGTGTATTACAATAAACATTTAGTGATTCTCCTTTAGCCCCCACAGCTAGGCGGAGAAGCCCTTACACAATCACTTCCACCTTCCCCAGTGCGGTGGAGGAGCCAGGTCCTTTGACACCAACGAGATCTTCTTCTTCTCAAACTTCCTTCAAGACAAACCATGAATCTGATGGTACTAAGGTGAAAGCTCGCCGGAGCAACCGTGTGAAATCTGAAATTACTAAATGACAAGAGGGGGGGGGGGGGGTGAATTGTGAAAATCTTTTCCTTAATAAAAATAACCCTAAACAAGAGTTCTAATTTTTTTTGTTATTTTTGAAATACTACAAAAAAAATTTTAAGCAATTTTTCTTCCACAAGTTTCACCATGCAATAGTTATGAAAAATTAAATGCAAGTAAAAAGTAAACGACGATAAGGAAAAAACACACCAAGAATTTTTATAGTGGTTCAGTCAAAATATGACATACGTCCACTTCCCGGAGTCCTCCACTCCAGGATTTTCACTATCAAAATAGTTCTCCTTTTGCCCCCCTCGGCAAGGCGGAGAAGCCTTTACAAACCTCCCTTTCACCAACCCGGCGTGGCGGAGTGCCAAACTCTATTTTCGCCCTCCTGGCGACGGCAGAGAACCTTCTCATTTTTCTCCCTACTGGAGAAGGCAGAGAACCTCGAGGCAACGGATGTAGACGAGCCTTTCCCTTGGAGATCCTCCCTCAAATCCTTCTAGGGCCACAGGAGGAGCAAGATGCAGCAAGCTTGGAGCAACCGTGTGATCTCCCTCACACCTCTTCTCCCTCACAACGCTCACCTCCTCCTTCCTCTCTCAACCCTCAAGAATTTCTCTAGAGCTCTCTCCCTTGGAATCCCTCTCTAACCACGTTCACCCCCTCTGTGATTTTGAAAAAAGACTTGATTGACATCTAAAAACGGGCTCAAAAAACCTCTGATTTTAAAAGTAGTCGTTACTGTTCGTACAGTACAATTCAACATCGTACAGTACGATATGTATAAACAGACGTCGTCCTGGGATGAAGATGTACGAACAGTTCAAAAACAATTCGTACTGTACGATATAATATCGTACGGTACGATCCACAAAACACTATTCGTACATGACGATAGTCTAGACGATCAGATGTCGTCTCTGTTCATCGTATGGTACGATCAAGTTCGTACAGTACGATGTTCAAAAATTAATTAGGCCGTGATTACATGCACTAATTACGGGTTAATTTAAGTAAGTATTAAAAATAGATCGTACAGTATGAACACGTTCGTACAGTACGAGCGACGCAAAATCACTTACTCAAATTAAACTACGGCTAGGGTTTTGGATCTGAACATTTTGTACATTATGAAACTATTCGTACAGTACGATCTATTCACAGAATCGTTCACATAGCTCTGATCGTACGGTACGAAATAACATCGTACAGTACGATCTACAGAGAAGAATTTCTATAACAATTTTCATTTAAAAACAGACTCTCCCCCTGTGTGTGTGCATGGTTGCTCTTACTCTTATGCATTTTGTGGCCAGACTCAATAAAATAAAATAAAATAAATAGAAAAATATAATGTTTGACTCATACTCCTAATCTACTCTTTCTTGAGTCTTCTTTTCGTCCTGAGTCACTTGTGATCTTCCTGAAATTTTAGTACTCAAGGACAATAGCAAATAAAATAATATTCACTGAAAGGTTGTTCCAAAACACTCATTATTTGGCATCATCAAAATCTCAAACTCGGGGTCATGGGTTGCAACAAAATCTCCTTCACACTCCCTTGAAACCCCCTCCAAGGTTCTTCTCCCTCTATCAAACTCCACCCTTTCCTCTCTCCCTTTCAATTCCTCTCTTCAAGTTTTCTCTAGAAAAATGAAGCTACAATGGCTGCCAAAAGACTCTTACAAAATCTTATGATAGTGCTTAAATAGAGGGCTTAAAAAACACTAAAAAAATCAATTTAGCCATCAAATATCGTATCGTATGATCGCAAGATCGTCCAATACTATGTGTAGAAATTAACCTGTTAGTAATGTAAGAACAGTTCATTTGAAGTTTGTATTGTATGATGTGATGTACGATGTGTTGTACGAATAGTTCAATAAAAGTGTAGTTCATCCAGGACGAAGCATGGGACGGCCAGAATTGTCTATGTTGATCATACAATATGATCCAGTTCGTACAATACGATCAAAATATCAAAATTAAGCCGTTTTGATTGAATAATCACAGGATTAAAATAGGTAATATTTTAAATATCATACAGTACGATAATGATCTTACAATATGATTAAAACAAATTTTCAAATTCAAATCTTTGCCTAATTTAATGGACAGCGAGCTTTGTAGCTATAACAGATCGTACAGTACGATGTGGTGATCGTACAATACGATTAGTTATATTCAAAAATATTTTTTCCAGGAAAAATAAAATATTTTAATTTATTTCTGTTACACCATATCGTACAGTACGATGAACAGAAAAGTTAAAATATTTATAATCATTTTTTGCTCCCTCTATGTATGTGCATGGTCAACAAACTAACATACATCATTATAAGACTTGACTCAATAAATGAAATTACATACTCATTTAATACGACCAATTCTACATAATCTTGAGCCTTGAATCTTCAAAGAACGGTACATGATGTACCTGAAATATTTGTCAACATAGAAAGAAATATGCACTGCAAATACTAGGAGAAATAAAAGATTAATAAATATTATTTGTTATCATAAAATCATAAACTCGGAAGCCCGAGTTGCAATAATACCCCTTTTGGGAGGAGTTATTTTCATTTGAAGATCCAAATTATGATAACTTAAAATCCAAAGAGACCCTTCGGGGATTTGTTCTTTTCATTTGGATATCTGAACCCTATGGATCCAAGGGAAGAGCTGAAGACAAAAAAAATCCCATTTTAACACTTGTGTCATTTTATAAGATTAGAATCCATGATATTGTCAATGGTACCCAACCAATTTTAAATTTTATAGACCTTAGTTGTAATTAAGTAGTACTTATCACATAGACTTTGAAAATTTTATATTATTAAAGATTTACTTGATTTTAAAGAACCTAAATAGTTTAATTGACACTCCAATCTAGGCCAAAGTAAGATCAAATTTGCATGTCATTAGTTAGGTTCAGGTTATTATTATTTAGTGCCCAATTTAGATTTAGGATCCAGGGCCACCCTAAAATCATAAGTCCCAAATATCGGAAATATAATCCCAATATTTTAATAAAATGATAACTAGAATTAAAATTCTTTCTAAATAAAAATGTAAATATCAACACATAGGATAATATTGGGGTGTTTCTAAATTATTTCAGAATCTTAAAATACCTCATACTTCTCATCTTTTGGCCTCCAAAAATAATTTCTCAAAATTAATCCATTTCTTATTGAAATTCTCACATCCTTCCTTTCATATCACACCTTGAACACTCTAAATAATATTTCTACCATTATTTTAACCAAGATTGCAAACACTATAGAAATAAATTTAAGAAAGCTAGGCACTTCTAGACTTACATCCCAGCCTAGCGAGAATGTCAGCTAAAACTCCAACTAATTTCCTTAAAACTATGATTTCAATCTTATGCAAATACAAGATGGCTAGGTTGATGTTATTTAGGTTTTTGGATTATATGACTGACATCTAAAAAATTTCTAAGTGAACTTAAAGTTATGAAGAGTGATTATGATTCTAAGACTAAATACAGTTAATTTTAATTATTTTTAATGTATTTCTAATACAATATATGCCAATTGACTCTTTTGTAATAATGAACATATAAAGTTTTAAAAACCTTAAAAAATATATTTTATCATAGAAGAGCATATATCTCCTAAGATAGAATTGCACCCTCGTAGATTGGGTGGTATAATTGTACCTACAAGCGGTATGCTGCTTAATAAGAAAGAATGTTATATAAGCTTTATGCGACCCGAGATGAGCTCTGGCTCACTCTATAGTCTGGTTATCTTTCTATGTGTTTGGGGTGAATTTGAAAAGGGGTTTTGAAAAGTTTAATCTTAATTGGTCCCTTGACTTATGCTTGGTGATAATGCTTTAATCGAATGTAATTAAAATTTTAAACTCATTTATTTGATTTTTGATATAATGCATACTGTTCTACTCGATTAAATACATAAAATGAAATATAGACATTTATAAAAAAAAAGGCTTAAAATTTATTTTTGCCTAGAGATTGTATAATATCCTTTTGACAGATCTGTACTCTCAAAGGCCAGGTAGTCTGCTAGATCCAGCAGGCGGGGTGGTGCCTAATAAGGAAGAGAAGTAAATAATATGCTTATGATGATTCTCAGTAGTCCCAAGCTTACTTTTTAGATCATTAGAGTTTCTATATTAGCCTGAAAAATTTATTTAAATTTTTTTAAAAAAGTTTTTAGCATATCCTCACATGCCTCCACATATGCAGGCTAAAACAAAATGACATGCAATTGCAAAAAAAAAAAAAAAACTAAGAAAATTAAGTAACCCTAATTGTAATCAAATTAAATTAAACACATCATTAAATCAAATCAATTAAATAAATATCTATTGGCAAATTGCCTATTTATACAACCCAAAATTTATACAAACTAAAGTGGAAGGGCCCCACTAACCATAATCCTGGATTCTAATTTTAGAGCAGACACAAGTGACTTTGAGTGGGATACTCTTTATCTTCAACTCTTCATCCTTCTCTTCTTTAGGCTCCTTGGATTTATCGTATATGGATACCAAAATGAAAAAGAAAGCCCTTCCCCCAAAGGGGAGGTTACTCTTTCACTTTGGTTAGTGAAATGATCTAAATTTTGGCTTCTAAATGGAACAGGACCCTCCCCTAAGAGATGTCATTTCCTCTTTAAACCCCAAATTTAGATCTATGTATCCTGACTCAAATGTCTAACATTTATAACTCTTAACTTTAAAAAAATCACTTCATTATTAAAATGAAAAATCTAGACTTTTTTATAGGGTTATTCTAAGCAGTTTAAAGTAAAATACACCCAAAGTATTTATATATATATGCATTAAATTAAAATCTTAGTCACACTTGGCCATGCTCTTTTGATTTCAAGGAGGACTTAGACATTTTTTAGTATCTGCACAAAGATATGTCAATTATCATTAACTTTGCCCCCTTAATTTATTTCCCTGTAAGCATGGCCATCTACAAAAAACTCGGTGAGCAACTAGATCAATCCTTACCTAGAATTAATCTACCTCCCATCACATAAATTCATAGATTATAGTTAAGTAAATAAACGCTCACATCAATCAAATTTTAATCACAACATGTAATAAAGACTCTTAAAACTAAGCACACCATGATAAAAAATAAACACCAGCCTAGCCTAGTCTAGAGTTGGTTATCCTAGCAAATCATATAAAGGGTGTAAGATAGGTTGTGTGGTTTGGTTATGTCCTCAAACGAGCAATTTGTTAAATTTAATTAGTGTTCAGGTATTTTAAAGGTTGAAGGGAAAATTTATGTTTAAATTTAAATATTAATGAATTAAATCTTAATTTATGTATATTTTAGTGGTTAAATGGTTACTACTGTTGAGAGATTTTCTACTTAGCTTTGCATGTTTTACATTCTTGCAACTTGTATATTTTTTATGATTCTAAATATTATTATTTTATCCTAACACATTTTGGAAGAATTATTTTGCTCTTGTGTGTACTAACATTTCAGGGAAATCATACTCTAGATTGTTGAAGACTTTAAATCAAATTCAATTTAGAGTTATTATATTTTGAAGTCTGTATTTTTCATTTAATTGAGTCTGAGAGAGTATGATTGTAATTGAGTAACTTAGCACACACGCACCGGGGGAGAATTCTAAATTCATTTTTTAGAACTAATCGTATAGTATGAATTGAATTTGTACGGGATGATCTGGTCAATTATATTTCTCAATGCGAAATGGAGCAAACGAAAAAATGACAAAAAAATTTCTAAGTTTATATCATACGGACGATATTTTTTGTTTGTACCGATGCAATCTCCTCTGAAGGGTGCGCTAATGAAGATCATATGGATGATATTTTTCATTCGTACCGGTGTGATCTCCTCTAGAGTGTGCACAAATGAAGATCGTATGGATGTTATTTTTAATTCATAGTTGTATGATCTCCTCTGGAGGGTGCGCTAATGAAGATCGTACGGATGATAATTTTTGTTTGTATTGGTACGATCTCCTCTAGAGCGTGAGCAAATAAAGATCATACGAATGATATTTTTTGTTCGTAGCAGGACGATCTCCTTTGGAGCATGCACGAACGAAATTTGTAATGACAAAATTTTTTGTTCGTACCTATACGATCTCCTCTGGAGTGCTTTAATCCATTTTGTATTGCATGTTCGTACATACGCATTTTGACATTTCTTCTGTTTGTACGGGTCAAAAAAAGTTCATCCATACAATGATCGGGTACGAATGTAATTCATACCAATGTATAAAGGGTTCATACGCAATAATTTTTGAACTGTTTGTATGTATTAAATATGATCGTACAGGATGATCGTGGATGCTCAAACTTGAAAATTTCAATTTTTCTAGACAGTTTTTTTTCTTTTCTATAAAAGGTCCACTTAAAACTTACCTTTATTATTTTTGTCATTTGGTCTTCGTGATTGGTAAAGAGAGATTGAAGGAGAGAGTGTGAGAGAGTATTTGAAGGAGATTTCATCTCATTGGAGAGTAAAAGGTTCACAAGTTTACTCAAGGGTAAGTATCTTTGTTTGCGATTTATGTTTTCTTCACTCTTTCTTTTGTCTATCTAGATTGCTCGAGTGAAGATATTTCAAGAAGATCAAATTCTCTGCCTACACTTGGAGAGTGTGAATAGCGAAAGGTTCTCCACCTACACTTAGAGAGTGTAAAAGGACGAAGGTTCTCTGCCTACACTTGGATGCTGTAAAAGGACAAAAGTTCTTTGCCTATACTTGGAGGGTGTAAAAGGATGACAGTTCTCTGCCATACAAGAGATTGGTGGAAGAGAGTTTTGTAAAGGCTTCTACGCCTTGTTGTGGGGGAAAAAGGAGAGTCACTTTTGTATAGTGCAATTCCTGAAGTGGGAGACTTTAGGGAGTGGATGTAGGTCATGTTTGACCGAACCACTATAAATTCTCGTTTCTTTTTATTTACTGCAAGTTTTAACTTTTTTGGTGGTTGAAAAATTTATTTTGAAAAACTTAAAATTAACTTGCTACAAATCATTAAATTGATTTCAAACTTTTTAATCTAAGAAAGGGTTCAAGTTTTTAAATAACCAATTCACCCCCTCCCCTCTTGGTTAGTATTTGGACATTAGTTTATGTTTAACAACCTATTCAAGAATCAATGAGATTTAATAAGTGGTATCAGAGCTTTGTTTCAAAATCATAAGTTTAAACTACTTTTTGATTAACGAGCATGGCTGCTTTTGGAAACCGAAACAAACCTGAAGGGTATTTGATCACTAGACCTCTTTTATTTGATAATATCCCTTTTGATTTTTGGAAAACATGCATGTCTATATTTTTACAGTCACTTGATTATCGCATGTGAATCTTAGTACAAGAATGGTATATAAAACCAACTAGACTAGTTGATGGCAATAGAGTATAAACATCCTTTGCAGATTGGACTGTAGAAGAACGTGACTTAGCACAACTTAATGCTAAATATTTAAATATTTTTTTTTGTGTACTTAAGTTAGAGGATTACATGCGGGTTTCCACTTGCAAGAGTAGAAAGGACATATAGGATAGACTTTG
Organism: Dendrobium huoshanense; assembly: GCA_016618105.1. Lineage (NCBI taxonomy): Eukaryota > Viridiplantae > Streptophyta > Magnoliopsida > Asparagales > Orchidaceae > Dendrobium > Dendrobium huoshanense. Next base: position 46,920,403 of record CM028348.1, read on the forward strand.
TATAACTTATGATTAAGCAGTATAGATTAAACATCTTGTTACATGATTATGAATTATTTTACATGAAATCAAATGAATATATTTCTAACATGTACACAAGATTCACTCAGATACTCACTTCTTTACATGCACTAGGTAGAGAGTTAACAAATGCTAAAATGGTTAATAAGATTCTCCATTATTTGCCTACTGCTTATGATGCAAAAATAACTGCTATATCAGAGTCTAAAGACTTAAATGCTTACTCTATTAATAATCTTCTTGGATCACTAATTGCTTACGGGCAAGGAGTGAGTAAAAAAAAGATTGATGCAGGAGAACCATGAAGGCAAAAGAACATAGCATTGAAAGTGTATGAGTCGAAGAGTGATCTATCACAAACTAAGGATGAAGATGACATCGCTTTGATGACTAGACAGTTTAGAAGCTTTCTAAAGAAGAAGCAAAAAAGATGCCAATAATGTAACCGAGGTAAGTTTAGTAGGAATGTCAAGATTTCTAATGATGTGATTTGCTACGAGTGCAGGAAACCTGGATACATTAAGTCAGAATGCCCAAAACTTAAAGCCACTCCTTGCAAGGAGAAGGTAGAGGAGAAACTAAATGTGAAGAAGGGAAAGAAGAAATTCTAAAGAGCTTTTTGGGCAGACTCAGCTTCAGACTTGTTAGACACTAAAAAGGAAGAGTAAGTCACCAACTTGTGCTTGATCATCAAAAATCTTGATCAGTCACATCAAGAAGAGGTATGTGACTTAACTTATACTAAACTTTTAGAAGTTTTTGAAATAATACATGATGCATATAGGAAGTTGAAGAAAATGCATGCTAGTCTTAACCTGGAATTGCAAGAACTTCATAGAGACCATGAAATCATTAGGAAAGATCATGCATTAGTTGATAGCAACCACATGAGCTTACTTGATGAGTTCGATGATTTGAATAAGAAAAATGTGAATTTAAAATCATCCTATGCAGAATTGAAAAAAAGAATTTAAAATTTTTATGGATTAATTATAGAGTGAAAAATATCATTTGAATTATAGTATGAAAATTCTAGAAGATATGAACACATTTTTAAAACTAAAAGGGGAAGCTCTCAGGGAAAATAGGATACCCCAAAGACTTGAAGATTTACTAATCCTATTTAGCATCCAAAATTTATATAATATAGGAATAGACAGAATAGTTATAGAAGATTGAGAAATCCATTTCTTGGAATCAAATATTTTACTAATAACCTATTCAAGAATCAACGAGATTCAACAACTACCTTTGTTGCTCATCGAGACCGTTAAGTTTATTCCACCTTCCTTGGGTTTTCTTTAATAGCCTAGTAAGCATGAGTTATCTATTGTAATTGGGATAAATTATGTTAATTTAGCTGGTTGAGGATTAATGGTTAATAAATTTAGTCTGATTAATTGATTATTGATATAAATGATTAAATTATAATTTTTTTAAATTTTAAGTGAATTATTGGATTTTTTAGAATTTCTGGAGTTGTTAGAGTTATTTAATTATGTTAGTTAAAGGGTTGAAAATTGACTTTAAGAATTAAAGTATTTGTTTGTGTGGAAATTTTGACATTTTTCTTAAATACTAAACTTTAAGGTGAGTAATTAAACTTTGACTTTGAACAAATTAGAATTTTTTACATTAAGTTATGATTTATTTAAAGTTTGGACCTATATTTAAACTATGGTTGACTATAAAGTTAACGTTTTTTTCCTTTGACTTAATTTTGAAGGTTTGACAATTTAAAAAAAATACTAGATTTTAATTAGAGTTGAATGGCTATGAGTTTGATTAAATTGGATTTTACTATAATTATTGGTGTTTTTTAAAATATTTTTGGATTTTTTAAAAACTACCTAATTAAGGTGATTTTTTTATTTTGATCCAAATATGTCCCAAACCTCCAAGAATCACCCCCTAAGGTAAGGAATGACCTAAGGGAGTGTTTCCAAGTGTTTAGGGTTTTTTTTTTTTTTTTTTTGAAATTTTAAATACTTTTAATTAATTAAATGAATTAATTTCTAATTTTCCTTTAAAAAATAAATTCGAGCTAAATTAGAAGTCTGATCATAGGGGTTTTATTTTTCATCAGTTAAGAGTTCATTTTTGATCAATTATATAACTTTTTTGAATTTTTAGGATTTAATGTAAATTAATTATTATTTAATTAAGGTTATAGGCTAAATATTAGAAGGGATTTTGGGACCCCTAGTTGGTGAACCAAATGGAATGCATTTCTAGTGAAATTTGGACCATTAAATCACTTGATCTTAAGGTCCATTCCTTCTCAAATTGGGCCCAAGTGGAACTCTCTAAGGTGGTTAACCAAACCACCTAAGGCAACCTCTAGCTTACCTTAAAAAATTCCTAAGTCACTATCTAAAGAAAGGGAGGGGGTACAATTAGTGATGATAAACTCCCTAGACTAAGTATAATTAACACACAAACACCAAAATCTTAATTCTCATTGGAGATATCATTACATCAATTTGAAATCAACGGCCAATCCATGACACTTTATTTTTAATTAGCTATATTATGCCCATAAACAACTCAAACAGAGAGAGAAAAAATTGGACATGTAAAGACATGCCCAGACTAAACTTCTCAAAGTCTCAAGCTATGATGAGTTCCATATTAAGATAATTACCCAAAATACCCCTAAGATTATTATTGAAATTCACTAAGTTTCATACATAATCAAAGGTTGAGACCAAAGGATTTTGAAGATCTCATTGAGATATCTCTAATGAGCCTAGTAATTTTTATTTTGTCAAGTGTGGATGAAGATATAAATTTTAAGAGTTTCCCTAAATTTGTAGAATTTTTAATTCTAGAATTACCCAGTCAGCTGTACTTTTCTACACGGGCAACGCACGATTAGGCAGTCAATCATTTTCGGCTGACTATGTAACATGGGATTAACCACGGTCGTCCAATGCTAGATCGAATAGCTAGGATTAAGCTCTCTTCAATATGATGGGATCTAATCAGGGCCATTCATCAAGTTCAACTACTCTGATTATATCTTCAACCTTTTGCGGGATCCCATAGCCATAGGGTTTCTTCGACATGATCTAAAAGATCCCACTAGTGAAACCCCTTCAAATTTCTCAGGGAGCATCCATCAATGGAAACCTTCAATCCAATGGTGGAAATCCATTATGGTGAAGGTTTCCTTCACACTTGTCTAGACTACCTAACTAGGGAGCTCAAGAATGGATTCTCACCTTATAGAATGCTCCAACTGATGGATTTTTCTATCAAGAATCCTGAGGGGAGGAAGGTAAAGAATTTTCCTTTAGATGTCGAGGTTGGTGTATCTCCAGAGGTAGGACTTTGAGAGGGACGCGGACGGGTCTCACCAGAAATTACTTGAACTAGTGGTTGGAGAGGGAAAGAAAGTTGGGAAATGAGAGAGGAAGAGTTAGGGAGCTCTAGGGAATGATTTTGAATTACTAGAATTTAATATGGGGCTTTAGGTGAGGGTGCCCTACTCAAGTGCTGATTGCGAGCTTGAAGGTCACGATTGATCAGTTAGCCACTAGATGGATTTCAGGTGGAAGGGGAAATCATTCTAGAGTCTCATGAGCTCAAACCTAGTGAAACTAGGCTCTAGAAGCCTTTGGGTAGAGCTTGAAGGTCACGATTGATCAGTTAGCCACTAATTGGGTTAGGCTGATGGAAAGATTGTTAGTGGTTTGGTGACCTTGAGAGTAAGTTCTATTTGGTACAAGGGAGACCAATTGGATTAAGTAGCTTAATTTGAGCCAAACCTATACAATTTGGGCTTTTTTGGGTGCAACCTAAGTTAAGCTAAGTCATGGGGTTGATAGGGAAGGTGTGTTGAGTTAGGGAGCTTCCAATAGAAGTGTTAAATTGGTCTAGTATGGTTGGTGGATAGAAATGTCTAAGGTTAAAGTAGTTTTGACCACTTGGCCTAGGGGTTGACTCAAGTCAGCCCAAGGGCTAGGCTGGTTAGGGTACATATGTTTGACCAAGGGATAGCTAATGGAGGTGTTGGTTTGGCTTGTTGAGGCCTTGGTTGGGAAATGGCTAAATTCAAAGTGGTTTTGACTATTTTGGTTTAGCTTAATTCCTAACGCAAGTTGGCCCAAGGGTTGGGTCAACTAAGGAAGGTGTATTGGGTCATGAGGGAACCAATACCGCCATTGGTTTGATTCAATTTGGGTAAGGTTTGAACTTAAATCAAGGGAAACCTCTCATTGGACACTTGGATCAAGCCAAATGGCTAACCCAAGTGGAGCCAAGGCTTGGGTCCACCCAAGGGTTATCCCTAAGGGTCAAATGATTGGTCCTAGGGGTTTGAATAGGCTTGGGAAGTGTATGCGAGGTTTGGTCAAACTTGGATGATATTATTAACCAAGTTGACCTAGGGTCAAGTTTGAGTCCATTGAGTTCAAATTGATCATACGAACTCAATGGAGGTGGTTTCAAATCAAGAGGATTTCATTTAGTTAGAAATAAGGGTTTAAACCCTTAAGGGCCACTTTGGTCAACCATGCTTGACTAGTTGAATCAGGTCAAACCAAAGGGTGGGTTTGGGTCAAATGTGTTTCTCATAATATTTAGAATCCATTGGGATAGGTTTTGAGGGTTTATAGGGTTGAACTATGTTAAGTTTTGGGGAAAAGAATAAAAATCCCTTTAAACGGTATTTTGGTCATTTTGACCCATGATCAACACTGGGTCAAAATGGGCCCAACAAAGTGTAGGATCCTACTAAAAAATTCATGACACAGGTTATGGATATGAGTAGAATGTTTGGAAACAATCTCATGGTCAAATTCCACTGAATGGCAAGTCTAGTGATAAAGGTTGTTGATATTTGAAGGTTTCACAGCCTTTAAAAATCAATTCAGTTTTTAGGTCTAGGGACCTTTGAATGAGCTCCATTTGGTGTGTTGATCTTAAAAACATATCTAAACAATATCCAATTGACATACCTCAAATCAGAGGTCATTTGACTAGGTTTCCAGGTGACAAAAAATTCACCCTTAAAGGGTTTCAGGACATAGGTCCTTAACCTTTGGACTTGGTTTGGAATGTTAGATTTTTATTAGATTTTGGACTTGAATGTATGAGTAGGGATTATCCACATCAATGAAAATTAAATAAATGATTGAGATTAATAGGATATGATTTAAAAGTTGATTGAAAGTTGGTCGAAGGGTGGACTAGAGATTGGATTGAAGGGTGGAACTAAATTTGATTAGACATATATTTATTTTTTACTAGGACCTATAAGATTAAGAAGTGGACACCTTCCAATCATTAGGTCACTAGAAAAAACCCAGGTATGGCCTAGTGACCTCATACAAAAATGAGGTCAATAAATTTATCCCCAATATGTACGGTAGAACAAAGTTCTAGTGCACATATTAGCGGTTATCAGATGGAAGGGTGAAATTTGGGACTTTAATCCTAAGGAATTAAAGAAGAAAACCTTTGAGAATCAAAGTTTAGTTGGTACTAGGGAAGGGCTACAAAGGGCGTTATCCACCACTAGTAGATAATCGTGTAGTGGGGTCAAAATATGCCCAACATAGAGGATCAAAGATGAATAACCATATGAAGGGGTCAAAATATGTAAATCATAGAGGATCAAAGTTAAATGATCATATGATGAAGTTAATATATGACCATCATAGAGAATTGAGATTGAATGATCATATAATGGGGTAAAAATATGCCTATCACAGAGAGGATCGAGGTTGAATGATTGTATGATGGGGTTGAAACATGTCCATCACAAAAGATCATTTTAACTCAGACTTTAGAGTTAATGATTTTTATGATAACAAATATTATTGATGACCTCTTTATTGTTAAGAGAGTTGTTACTTAGCTTTTGCTTGTTTTATATTCTTGCAACTTGTTATTTTGATGATTATAAATATTATTGTATTGATTATTTAATTTCTCCTAACACATTTTGGAAGAATTTTTTTTGGCTCTTGTGTATACTAACATTTCAAGGAAATCAAACTCCAGATTGATGAAGACTTCAAATAAAGATCTGAGTATACTATTTTGAATTTTGGAGTCTGTATTTCGTTCATTTTGAGTTAGAGAGAGTGTGATTGTATATTGAGTAACTTAGCACACACACACTTGGGGAGATCTTTAAAAGACAAAATTTCTTATATTGATCGTATGAGATGAATCATATTCGTACAGGACGATAAGGTCAACCATACGCCTCGGAGAGCAATGGAACGAACCAAAAGTGAAGAAAGTTTTCTAAGTCCTGATCATCTAGATGAAGTTTGCTATTCGTCCCTGGACAATATTCTCTGGTTTCTCACTTTGAACTGTTCGTCCAGACGAAATGTCCTATTCGTCCCTGGATGATGTCCTCTGATTTCTCAACTTGAACTGTTCATCCAGACGATTTACCCAGTGTATCCCAGGATGATGTCCTCTGGACCCATGACTTGAACTAATCATACAGACAATTTACCCTATTCGTCCTAAGATGATGTTCTCTAGACTCATGCTTCGTACTGTTTATCCAGAAGAACTTGTACATTCATCCCAAGATGATGTCCTCTGTTCCTTAAACATATGGACCATCCTACAGTTTGATCCCAACAAATCTTTGATATAACTATTCATACCGAACGAACTTAGTTCGTACAGGATGATGATCGGGTACGAAGTCATTTCATACCAATGCACATTATTTGCGTACGCAACAATTTTTACAATGTTCGTACGTACAAAAAAAATGATCGTACGGAACGATCAAGTGTGTACATAATTGAAAGTTTGTAATTTTTGGATGATTTTTTGTGTCTTTCATATAAAAGGTCTACTTAAAACTATCTTGTAATCTTTTTTGTCCACTATTCTTCATGAAAATTAAAGAAAGATTAAAGGAGAGACTGTGAGAGAGTGTTTGAAGGAGATTTCTTACTAATGGAGCATGAAGGGTTCACTTAGTACTCAAAGGTAAGGATATTCATTTGTGAATTGTGATTACTTCACTCTTTTTGCTTGTACTTCCAGATTTCTCGTGAGAAGATCTTGTTAAGGAGATCCGGTTCTATGCTGAAACTCGAGGAGTGTGAATAGCGGGAGGTTTTCTGCCTACACTTGGAGAAGTGCGAAAGGATGAAGGGTTCTCTGCCTACACTTGGAGACTGTGAACAGTGGGAAGGTTCTCTGCCTACAATTGGAGAGTGTGAACAGTGGGAAGGTTCTCTGCCTACACTTGAAAAGTGTAAAAGGATGACGGTTCTCTGCCGCACCGGGTAGTGGTAGAAGAGAGTTTTTATAAAGGCTTCTCCGCTTTGCCATGGGGCCAAAAGGAGAGACACTAAGTGGTAATAGTGCAATACCTGAAGTGGGAGATTTCAGGGAGTGGATGTAGGTCGTGTTTGATCGAACCACTATAAATCTTGCGTCTTTTTATTTTTCGCTGCTTTTTATTTTACTGTTTCTATTTGATATGTGGTTAAAAATTCTTTCCAAAAAATTTTCATTAAAAAAGTTTTGAATCAGTTTAAAATTATAAAAGGGTGGAAAAATTTTTAATTACCAATTCACCTCCCTCTTGGTTAGCCGCTGGGACATAAGGTTAGGTCTAACAACCTAATTCATATTTAACAAGTTTCAACAAGTGGTATAGATCATAGTTTCAATATTATAAGTTTAGAATACTTTTTAATTAACGACCATGGCTAAATTTGGAAACCAAAATACACCTAAGGGTTACTCTATAACTAGACCTCCATTGTTCGATAATATTTCTTTTGATTTTTGAAAAACACGCATGTCTATATTTTTATAGTCACTTGATTACCATATGTGGATCTTAGTTCAGGAAGGGTATACAAAACCAACTAGATTAGTTGACGGAGTTATAGTTAAAACAACTTTTGCAGACTGGACAGTAGAAGAATGTGACTTAGCATAACTTAATGCCCAATGCCTAAATAGTTTCTTTTGTGCTCTTAAATCTGAAGATTACATGCGAGTTTCCACTTGCAAGAGTGGAAAGGACATATGGTATAAACTTTATATAACTTATGAGGGGACTAATGAAGTTAAACAATCCTGACTTAACATCTTATTACATGATTATGAATTGTTTTGCATGAAACCTAATGAATCCATTTCTAACTTGTACACAAGATTCACACAAATAGTAACCTCTTTACATGCATTAGGTACCGATTTAACAAATGTAGAAATAGTTAATAAAATACTTCGTTGCTTACCTACTGCTTATGATACTAAAATAACTTCTATTACAGAGTCTAAAGATTTAAAAATTTACTCTATTGACAATCTTCTTGGATCACTTATTTCTTATGAGCAAGGGGAGAGTAAAAGAAAGATTGATGTAGGTGAACCACGAAGGGAGAAGAACATAGCACTGAAATTAGAGGAGTCAGAAAGTGATCTCTCACAACCTGATAATGAAGATGACATTGCATTGATGACTAGACAGTTCAAAAGCTTTCTAAAGAGAAAGCAAAAGAGATGCCAGCAATAGAATCGAGGTAAATTTAATAGAAATATCAAGATTTCAAATGATGTTATTTGTTTTGAGTGCAGGAAATCTGGACACATTAAGTCAGACTGCCCAAAACTCAAAGCCACTTCTAGCAAGGAGAAGATAGAGGAAAAACAATTATGAAGAAGGGCAAGAAGAAATTCCAAAAAGCTTTCTAGGCAGACTCAGCTTCAGACTTGTCAGAGACTAAAAAGGAAGAAGAATTCGCTAATCTGTGCTTAATATCCGATAATTTTGATCAGTTAGATCAATAAGAGGTATGTGATTTGACTTACAATGAACTTTTTGAAGTCTCTAAACACATACATGATGCACATATAAAGTTTAAGAAAATGCATGCTAGTCTGAACTTAGAATTTCATGAACTATAAAAGAACAAGAGATCCTTAGGAAAGATCATGCTTTAATTAATAACAACCACATGAAATCGCTTGATGAGTTTGATGATTTGAATAAGAACCATGAAAGTTTAAAATCATCCTATATAGAACTTCAAAAAGAAATAAAAAATAATAAGGATGAATTTGAGAGCAATATATATCGACTAAATTATACAAATCGTATCTTAGAAGATATGAATTCATTTTATAAACTGAAGATAGAAGCTCTTGAGGATAATAGGATACCACCAAGACTTGAATATTTCACCAATCCTATTTTGTATCCTAAATTTAATCAATCCATAAATAGATAGAGAAACTATAGAAGTTTAAGAAACCCTTTTCCAGGAGTCTAATGTCATAATTTTGGATTGATTGGACATATAGCTCACCCCTGTTCATTGAAGAAGAAATCCCATTTGATGTGCAAACCTAAGATGCATAAACCTAGACATATCATGCATGCATCTCTTTATAATTTTCAAAAAGGTGAACCCAAACTTGTTTGGGTTCCCAAGTCTAATATTTAATGTTTTTGTAGGATCGCTCTCATATAAGGACTCGTGAGAGCATATGGTACCTAGACAGCGGTTGCTCGAAGCATATGACTGGAGATACTACATAATTCATATCACTGGAAGCCAGGAGTGGAGGCAAGGTTATACTTGGAGAAAACACCACAAGAAAGGTGGTAGGGTCAAGTATGATTGGGAATCTTAAAAACTTTTTTATAGAAAATATTTTGTTGGTAGAAGGCTTGAAGCATAATCTTCTAAGTATTAGTTAGCTATCTGATAAAGGTTATTTTGTAAAAAAAATTTCTACAACCTGCATATTAAGCCTGAATGGTAATGATGTTTTGAATGGTATAGGGGTAAACAATGTGTATATACTAGACTTGATTGAATTAAAACTCATACTACTTTTTGTTTAAAAATAATTTCTGATGAGTCATTGCTTTGGCATAGGAGACTTTGTCACTCTAGCATGAAAAACCTTAGGAGGATTACCCAAAAGAACTTAGTAAAAAGTATACCAAAATTGGACTTTACTAAGGACCACCTTTGTGATACATGTCAGTTAGGAAAATAGGTGAAGTCCTCTTTTCAATCCAATAAGGATCTTAGAACTAGTAAACCATTGGAGATTTTATATATGGATTATTTAGGACCAGTTGGAACTGTAAGTTTAGGAGGGAAGGTATACAGATTTGTGATTGTGGATGATTTCTCAATATTCACATGGGTTAGATTTCTATTTCATAAGAGTGAATTATTTGAAGAATTTAAAAACTTTTCAACTTAGATTCAAAGGAAACTAGGATGAGAGATTATGACTATTCAAAGTGATCATGGAGGAGAATTTGAGAATGATAAATTTGAGGATTTTTTAAGGAGAAAGGAATTGATCACAATTTTTCTGCACCTAGAACCCCTCAGCAGAATGGGGTAGTCGAAAAGAAAAAATAGAACATTAATAGAAGTCGCTCGAGCCATGTTGGCAGAATATTCACTTCCTAAATATTTTTGAGCTGAGACGGTTAGCACAGTATGTTATGTTTTGAACACGGTGAATGTATGATCAAACTTAAATAAAACACCCCTTAAATTACTAAAGGGAAGAACACCTAATTTGTCATATTTACATGTCTTTAGATGTAAGGTGTTCATATATAACAATGGAAAATCTGCCTTAAGAAAATTTAATCCAAAATTAGATGAAGGAATTTTTATATGATACTCAAATATTGGAAAATCTTATAGAGTATTCAATAAAAGAACTTTGGTACTTAAAGAAACTACACATGTTATATTTGATGAATCTGAAATTTTGAAAGAAATAATTATTGAAGAGGATAAGGTAGAGATTAACTTCCAAAAGATTGAGAAAATAAATTTGGAAGAAAATTTGGAGATAGAAAACTCTTTGCCTAGAGATTTGAGATTTTCTAAAAGCACCCAAAGGAACTAATTATAGGAGAGCCTAGTGAGGGTGTTAGGACTAGGCATGGGCTGAACGAAGAAGTCAATCATTCAGACTTTATTTTAATGATATAATCCACAAATAGTATTCAAGTACTTTCTGATGAATTTTGGATATTGGTTATGCAAGAAGAGTAAAATCAATTTGTGAGAAATGAAGTTTGGGAATTAATTGTAAGGCCAAAGGATCAAAGTGTAGTTGAAACTAAGTGGATATTCAAAAATAAAATGAATGACTCAGGAATAATCATTAAAAATAAGGCTAGATTGGTGGCTAAGGGGTATAATCAGATTGAAGGAATTTATTTTGAAGAGACTTTCCCCCCTGTAGCTAGACTTGAAGTAATTAGGATTTTGTTAGCCTTTACCTATTTTAGAGGATTTAAATTATATTAAATGGATGTTAAAAGTGCATTTTAAAATGGGGTAATTCAAGAGGATGTTTTTGTAGAAAAACTTCTAGGTTTTGAAAATTCTAAACACCCAAATTATATTTTCAAATTAAAAAAGGCATTATATGGATTAAAACATGCACCTAGGGCTTGGTATGAGAGGTTGAGCACCTTCCTACTTAAGAGATCTTTTAAAAAAGGAAGTGTGGACATTACACTCTTTTTGAAGAAATTAGGAGAGGATATACTCATTGTACAAATTTATGTTAATGATATTATTTTTGGATCTACAAATAAAAATTTTTGTGATGATTTTTCTAAAATAATGAGTAGTAAATTTGAGATTAGTTTAATGGGAGATTTGAGTTACTTTCTAGGCTTTAGTATTAAGCAAATTGAGGAAGGTATATTTCTTTGTCAGTCAAGATATGTTAAGGACATCCTCAAAAAGTATGAAATGAACAATGCTAAACCTATTAATACACCCATGAGTTCCTTAGTTCAGTTGGATAAGGACCCTAAATGAAAATTTGTTGATCAAAAGATATTTAGAGGGAAAATTGGATATTTGCTTTACTTGATACCTAGCTGACCCGATATCATGTTTAGTGTTTGTTTATGTGCTAGATTTCAATCATATCTAAAAGAATCACATTTGAAAGAAGTGAAAAGAATTTTAAGGTATATGTTGGGAACTCAGAACTTAGGAATTGGTATTCTAAGTTTAGCTCTACATTTGAAATAATTGGATATTCAGATTCAGACTTTGCAGGTTATAGGGTTAATAGAAAGAGCACTTTCTGGAACATGTTAGTTTATTAGAAATTCTTTAATCTCTTGGTCCAGTAGAAAACAACATTCAGAAGCCCTCTCTACTGCTAAGCTGAATACATTATATTATGAAGTTGTGTGGCACAAGTACTTAGGTTGAAACAACAGTTGATTGATTTAGGATTAACAATAGGTGCTATTCCCATTTATTATGATAACACTAGTGCTATTTTCATTTGTAAAAATCCTATTCAACATTCAAGAACCAAATATATAGACATCAAGCATTATTTCATAAGGGAACACACATCCAAAGGAGAAATTGAACTCATTTATGTTACAACAAAAAAATTAACTTACATATATTTTTACAAAACATCTAGCCTTTAATACTTTTAGTACATTAAGAACAAGATTTGGTGTGATTGATTTGATTGCTTAAAAGTCTTTGCAACATTGTTATGTGTTTTTTATTAATATTTTTTTGTGATTTTCTGTATGTGTTTTTCAGTGTTTTGTTCATGTTTGATTTTGTAATCTCATGTATGTTTGTTTTGTGTACTTCCACATCAAGATTCATGATTTTTGAGTGTTAGCATGAAAATTTCAAAGTGTGAAATTCATCTGTACGAAATTATTTTTTTACGGGATGAATCATGAAGTGTATTTAACTGTTGATTCGAATAGTTGTGCATGCAATTTTCATTTTTTTATTATTCATTTGTATGATTATGAAGATCGTCCGAACGATGTGTATTCAATCGTATGTACGCATATAGACGGTGATACAGATAAGATCAGTTTCATTATTCCTGATCATACGTACAAACTTTCCATTTGTGCATATGAATACGTGGCAATTTAATGTGGGGTGTTTCAAACCGTCATAAAAATGATCTTTAATATCTGATCGTCCCAGATGAACACCTGTTCATCTGTATGATAGTTTGGTCAAAAGTCTGTACGAATGGATGCCTCGTAACTTGCATGTTTACGAAAAGTCATTTCTTTTTTTGGACTTACTCGTTCGTCCATATAAAATTTATTTCGTACATACGAACCCAATATCGTTTGGGATGAACCAATTTTTGCTCGTACAAAAGTTCATTTTTTCTTTAAATTAAAAGGTTTAGAACTCAAACTTCATCTCCTCAAAATATCTTTTTTAATCTTTGATTCTCCTAAATCTTCTAAATGGCTAGTTCAAGCAAGAGAATCAGACAAAAGGAACTGATCAAGGGTCCTTCTTCTATAAACTCAGGAGAAAACTTTCTTTCCAAAGAAAATGAGGAGTCCTTCCCTAGGTTTGCATCCACGAAAATCACCCCCTCTAGAGTCCTTCTCCAAGAATAACTCACTTTTCAAGTAATGAATCTTTTTGCTTCTACACAGTTTATACTTATTATGAGTCTAGTCCACTTCTACAAAAGGAAACTTTCCACTATTTCCTTGCAAATATATCTTTTAACTCTGACCAAACTATGATTAGGTCATATGTTTTTAAGAAGAAAGTAGAGATAATAAAAGCAGATTTGGAAATACTTTTGAACTTAAGGACTCAAGGGATTATTGTCCATACTTTGACCTCTTCCTCTAATTTTGACTGGTCTGCAATAAATGATGTTATTAGAGGGTATGGAGGGGTAACTCATATACCCAAGGTGTCAACTCTTAGTCGAAATGCTCGAATCATCCAGCATGTTCTTCGTACCTACATTATACGTAAATCTGGTGATTGAGTAAATATTACTCCTCTTCTTTCTACAGTGACCTATCTAATTCTGACTAGCTAACCTATAGATGAAGCCCAAGTAATCATTAACTATATTTATAGATTTTCTGAGATTGGCCATGTCTCCCATAAGAGAAAGAAAAATATAGCTGTAGGATATCTTATGACTTACATTTTGGAGAAGAAATATGACCTAGTCCATCCAGTTCAAAATCTAGAAGAGCCAATCTACTACAATGATGGATCTTTCTGAGCAATCTTTAATAAAGATTCACATGTAATAAGTAGTGACACTGAGGAAGATAGGAGAAGAACTGCACCTGCTCCTTCTCGTGAACCAAATTTTCAAGAGTTGGTTCACAGGTTTGATCATCTTGAGACTCATTTTGATCAACGCTTTGATCAAATTGAGAATCACTTACAACAGTAGGATGTGCAGCACCAGTAGGACATGGGTTGGATGTGAGGCCAACTCGATGTTGTGGGATCAAATTTGGCTATGATGAGTAGCTACTTTAATTTCTTCAACTAGCCACCTCCTCTAGATCAGGGTCCTTCAGAGTGATGATTGTAATTTCTTCTTGTTTCATTATACCAGATGCATGATATCAGATGTGATGTGATATTAGTTTTTTGTTGTGATGTTTTATGTTATTACTTTGTGTTTTTGTATTTTGAAAAATGTTTTTATTGATGTCATTCGTACTTAATGTAAAATATGTTATCATGATATCAATAAAAGTTATATTGTCTTATTTTTAATTAATTTTGAAATATGTGTTAGCATATATGATCATCCTTAAAATATTTGATCTTACAAGTGTTATATCCCGAATTGTAACTTAAAATTAAATTATTAAAAAATATAATGTTTTTTCATAATTTAAGTTATGATTATAACTTGATCTAGTTAAGAATGTCAATCTCATGTCCCTTGTTAGACTAACAAAAATTTTATATTATTATTGAAATTATGATATTTTCTTATTTTTATATTTCTCTTATCAATATAAAAATTGTTGTACTTAGAGAAATTTGATATTTTAGATTATTGATTTTGGAAATATCAAGATTACTCTTGAAAATATATGAATATACAAAATTCAAAAGAATGCGCAATAGTTTGCAATTTGAAAAAGAGGCACAAAATAAGCCCACGAGTAAAAAGATGCACAAAATGTGTCATAAATATTGAAAAGATGCTCAAGGCGCCATAAGTGGTAGCTGATTCTTTCCTCAATCTTTCAATCTTTCAATTTAAATGAATCTTATATACAATTTTATTTGGTATTGAAATTTAAAATATACAAATTTTACATTCATCTACTTTGCAATGATTTTGTTTATCTCATTGTCTAAATTGATTCATGTTTTTGATATTTTCTTGACTATGTTATATCTCTTCTTAAATCATATGAATCTCTCTATTTCTCTAATGAACTTTAACTATATTTGCAAGTATATATTAATCTCTTTCAAGGATCAATTATCCAAGGTGGTATCATATGACTTCTTGCATTTATGTATTTGTTCTTTTTCTTCTTCTCTTTTTGTTGTTGTCAAGATGGGGTAGAAATATTGTTTCGTAACTATCTCGTTGCATTTGCATTTATTTTATCATTGTTTTATCATTATCGTGCTTTGAGTTCTAGTGATAGTGTGTTCTATTCTGTTCTGTGTGTTCAAAAATTTTAAAAACAAATTTTTTTTTTTAGTTCAAATTCCCCTTATTCTCACATGCTTATTAATTCAGGGGAAGTTTAGGAGATACTTAGAAATTTGAAAATTATACAAACAATAATTATTTTGCCATCATCAAAAAGGGGAAGATTATTAAGAGAGTTGCTACTTAGCATTTGCATATTTTATATTCTTGCAACTTGTTATTTTGATGATTCAAAATATTATTGTATTAATTTTTAAATTTCTCCAAACAAATTTTGGAAGAATTGTTTTTTGGCTCTTGTGTGCACTAACATTTCAGGGAAATTAAACTCCAGATTGATGAAGACTTCAAATAAAGATCTGAGTATACTATTTTGAATTTTGGAGTCGTATTTTGTTCATTTTGAATCAGAGAGTGTGTGATTGTATATTGAGTAACTTAGCACACACACACACTGGGGGAGATCTTTAAAAGACAAAATTTCATATACTTATCATACGGAACGTTGAGAGTGATAATATCAATATTATCAAATTCACTCAAGACTCTTTGAAGAAGAATAACTGGCATGTGGATAGGTGGCCGACAAAGGACTTTTGTTTCTTAAATGACTTTAATAAAGTTGTTTTCCATTATGTCTATAGATGTTGTTATAAACGAGCTAATTGTTGTGCTACTTTGACATTGGAAAATAGTTTCTTTTTTGATAGTTTTTCTTTTGAGAACATTCCTGCCTTGTTGTTGGACTTAATTAAGGAGGAATGTGATCCTTTTATTACATGTATCTAGCTCTTTGGTTTTAATGCAATTTGATGCAATTCTTAAAAAAAAAAAGATCATACGGGACGAATCATGTTCGTACGGAACGAACAGGTAATTTATACCCCTCGGAGAGCAATGGAATGAACAAAAAGTAAAGAAAATTTTATAAGTCCTGATCGTCCAGATGAAGTTTTCTATATGTCCCTAGATAATGTTCTCTGGTTTCACACTTTTGAAAGTTCGTTAGGGATGTTAAGCCCTATGAACTTAGTCCTTAAGCTAACCAAGAGGGGGGGTGAAATGGTATTTTAAAAACTATTTTCACAAAGAAAGAATATTGCATAAACCAAATCACACCACAGAAATAAATGAGGAATTTAAAGGCGCGGAAGCAAGAAAAAGAACATAGAAATTTATAGTGGTTCGGTCGACTCGACCTACATCCACTCCTTGGAGGCACCCTCCAAGTATTGCACTACAAAACGTGACTCTCCTTTTGCCCCCACAGCTAGGCGGAGAAGCCCTCACAAGAACCTCCTTTTTGCCACCCCAGCAAGGCAGAGAACCTTCCTCCTTTTGCTTCCTCCTGAAGCTGGCAGAGAACCAAAACCAAAAGCAAACTCCTTACCTCTACCGACCCTTCCACGGACGAGAAACTCTAGACGAAGACGAAGCAGAGCGATCCTTGAAGCAACCCTTGTGAATCCCCTCACAAGCTCCCCCTCACAAGATCCTCTCTCTCTCCTCTCTCTCTTTCTCTCATTAAGGTCTTCTCAGGTCAAGGCAGCAGCCAAAGGTCTTGAAAAATGTTGAACAAGAGCTCTTAAATAGAAGAGCTTCAAAGGAGCTCATTAATTGCAAGTTGCCGACAATATCGTCCAGGCCGATATGGACATCGGCCTGGCCGATCAGTACAAATCAATGAAGATCGGCCAGAGCATAGCCCTGGATGCAAAGCTGGATGATTTAAAATTGGCTTGATCATCCAGGCTGATCTCACGATCGTCCTGGCCGATCAGTTCAAATCAGAGGAAAATCATCCTGACAATAGCCCTGGATACGGGATGACCGATATTTATCGTCCTGAAGTAACTTAAGGTTTTTGACTGGATCGTCCTGCCCGATCATGTGATCGTCCAGGACGATATGATCATATCAATTATCCTTAATTACTCCCTTGATTTCCTGAACAATTATGACATAATTTGTAAATATCATCCAAGCCGATCCTAGGATCGTCCTGGCCGATAATTTAAAAATACAGTATACCATAATTGACTATGGCGGCTACTTCTTTCTGTTTTGAGCTTATCGTCCTGGCCGATACATGTATCATCCAGGACGATATGTTAATGTCAGCTGCCTTAATTAAGAATCCTTATTTAGACTTTCTGTTTTAAGCTGATCGTCCAGGCCGATCCAAAAATTGTCCTGGCCGATATGAGTAAAAATAGAAATTCTAAGTCTCTCAAGTGTGTGTGTGAAGGGTTACATAGCATCAGTTGTGTTGGTGGAATTTTGAAAATAAGTTTTGAAAAATATTAGTTTTCTTTGGTAATCTTAAAATTGAAGATTAATTCTAATTCTAAAGTCGAATGAACTCGGTAGAAAAAGTATATCACCCCGAAGGATGAAAATAAAATTTCATGACGGTGTTCAGACTTAGAATTATGAAATTCATCTTGAATATCATGACCGGATTCTAGAAAGAACTTCGTATAGTCCTGAGGGAACAAAGTAAGTTCAACTCAATATCCAATTATAATATTCAAGAAGTATGATCATTGGGTTCACATCCAAAGCCTTATCAAAGAAGGGTGTATCTCCCCAAAGGGAGATAACACCATTCAATAATAATCCTTTTAATGTACTAAAGATGATCATTTTTTAACTCTTTTCCAAAGAAATCTAATATGATTTTAGAAAAATAAATTTTAAAATTAGGTGCGTATGTGGTTCCAAATCTCCTACGAGCGCAAGCCCTCGTAGTTAATTATATCGTAGAGAGACAAAGTCCCCTATGAAAACTCTCGATTAAAATAGTGACAGAATTTTGTTAGATCTTCTAAGAGTGATACCAAAAAGAGGTGAATTTTGGAAACATAAAAGAGAATGGATCAAAGTTGTGCAGTTATTAACAAAATAAAATGAAGAAGAGTAGGGGACAGTTTGAGATTCCAGAACCATCCGGAAGTGTCCCAACTTAATCTAAGTGTTGGGCTTTATGTTTTAAGATCAAAATGAAGCTTTAATTAGAGTTGAGCATTTTATTAGAAAATTGGGATTATATTCCCGAAATTTGGGGTCTTATAATCAAAAATCTGCCCCGGATCCTAAGTCTAATTTGGACACTGGACCATAGTCGTCCTAACCTAACTAATATAGTGCAATGCCTGGACTTACCCCGGCCTGGATTGGGGAGCCAGCTAACCACCTAATCGATTTAAAAGAGATGAGTCCGGTCTTTTATGAAAGAGTGGTAGGGACGTTGTATTTAAAGTTTTGGAGAGTTGGGGCCGACATCTAGAGTTTTTTTTCTAATTGGCCCCTTTGACTTATGTTGGGTGCTGAAATGCTAAAACTGATGCAATTAAAATTTTGACTCTTTTAATTTGTATCTAATGCAATGCAAGCTGGTCGACAACTTCCAAATCAAATATGCTTGAAATTTTAAAAACAGGCTTATAAAATAATTTTTTAGAAGACTGGACTTCCCCAGGTCCGGCACCTCGTCCTCATAGGTCAGACTATCCGGACTCTACCCGCAAGCGGGGAAGGGTCTAAAGCAAGGAAAGAGTAATGTAGAAATATGCATGCGACCCCGGGGTCGATCCCCGGCTAATTCCCTAGATTCGTTATCTTTTTATGTTATTTAGACTCACAAAAATTTTAGTAAGATTTTGAGTAGAAAACTTTCACACCCTCACGAGTCTCACGTATCCAGGCGAAAACAAAAGCGGCACATAATCGCCAAAAAACTAAGAAAAGCATGTAATTCTAAAGGCAATCAATTCAACACATCAAATATAAATAAATTAATAAATTAATGTCCATAGGCAAAGTTGCCTTGCTTGTTACAAACCAGGGTCTTACAGAAAGTAAAGTGGCCGGGCATCACTGACAACAACCCAGATTTTAGACCTAATAATGATGCAAGTTGTTTTGAGTGGGATACTCTCAGTCTTTAAGTCTTCAGTCTTGCTCTCCTTTGGGCTCCTTTTCTTCAAGCTCCTTAGATTCTTCGTAGTAGGCTACCCAAATGGATAAGAGGGCACTTCCTATAAGGGGAAGGCCACTCTTTCCTCTTTGGGTAGGAAAGAAGTGTGGTCCAAATTTGTATCTCCAAATAGAAAAGGAGTACTCCCCAAAGGGGCATCCTTTTCTCTTCAGAGTCAAAGCTTTGGACCTATATATCCCAACTCAAAACTAACTTTCACAACACTTAATAATTACACAAATTACATTTATTTTAAAATAAAATCTAGATTCACCTGCAGGATTATCTTAAGCAGTTAATAAATAAGAAGCAGTTATTCCCAAGCAGTTATATATGTGCAAAAAAGAAAGTAAACACACTGGACACGCTCTTTTCATTTGGGGGCTTTAGCAGCTGAAGCACCTGTGCAAGCATTTATAACAATTGATATTTTTTTATTGATTTAGCCCCCTTTTTATTACCCTGCATGAGCGTGGCCACCTGCAGAAAACTGTGTGAACATCCAGATCGTACCTAACCTAAGGGTAATCTGATCGCCAAACACATCAATCCATCCATAGAGTGTAGAAAAGTAAGCAAACACAGCAAAACAATTTCATCCACAACATACAGTGAAAACTACGAAAAATCCGGCACACAGCAGTAAAGTAAACACCGGCCTAACTCAGATCTAGAGTTGGTTTTCCTATCACATCATTTAAAGTGTGTGTAGAAGGTCGTGTGGTTGAGGTAGGTCCTAAAGTGGGTGATTAGTTGAAGTTGTCTAAAAGTCTAGGTTTGTTAAGGTTTAAAAGGGATTTAGATTAAATTTAAGTATTAATAGATTAAGAATTTTAATTAAACATATTTTAAAAGTTAATTTATTACTACCTTTGTTTCACACCGAGGCCGTGAAGTTTATTTCACCTTCCTTGGGGCTAAGCTAATAGCCTCGTAGGCCTGGGTTACCCAGTAGCAATCGGGGTTTATTAAGTTATTTAAATTGGTTAGAATTAAAGGAGTGGATTGATATTAAAGGGAGTTGGTTGCTGATTTTAATAGATTAGTTGGGAATTTTATTAACCTATTAAGAAAATTCTGAAATTTGGAGGAGTTAATAAGTTTTGGAGGTCATCCGGATATGCTAATTAAGGGGTCAAAATTTGACTTTTATAATTAGAGTTAATCTTAAGGGTTTCAGATTTTTAACAAATACTAGACCTTATTATGAGTTGTTCGACAGTTGGCATACTCAATTTGGAGTTTTTTATCAAAAGTTATGATTTTTAGAGTTTTGACCCCGTTTTGACCTAGAGTTGACCAAAATATTGACTTTTTTACTTTGACCAGATTTTGGGGGTTTGAAATTTTAAAAAAATACTAGATTTTAATTAGAGTCATTAGCCACTGAGTTTGATTGATTTGGAATTTTCTACAATTAGTTATGAATTATGGAAGTTTGGATATTTATTGAAATTATTAAATTGTTTCAATTAAGGGTCATTTTAGTGATTTGATCCCAAATGAGTCCCAAACTTCTTGAAATCAACTCCAAAGATCAGAAATGATCTAAGGAGAGATCAGCAAGTGTTTAAATATTTTTTTGGGATTTTTAATAATTTTTAATTAATTAAAATTGATTAAATATTGATTTTGATTAAAATTAAATTAAAATAGATTTTAATGTCAAATTTTCAATGATTAAGAGTTTAAATATGGTTTATTAGACGTATTATGGGTATTTTTTGGAATTAATATAAATTTATAATGATTTATTGAATTTTCTAAGTCCTTAAAGGGGCTGAAATTTGACATGCTCAATTTTCTAACCTAATGACCTTCAAATTGAGTAAAATTTGAACCTAAGGTATCTGATGTCATTAAGTTTACTATGTTCAAGTTTCACTCCTATTGGGTGTGTGTACAATCCCCTATGAATTTTCTAAGTTTTCTAGACACTTCCTTAATTATTTTTCCTAGGTGTCTCTACTATTTAAATAGGCATGAAACTTGGTGTGTCTAACCCTGGTACACATACATGCATATCACAGAAATTTCACATAAAACTACTAAGTATCTAGAGAGTTATAAATTTTCAAACTTTAGGATCCAAAATGGACCTTTTACCTTGAAAATTTATATCACAGAAAATTAAAGAGCATCTGATCCTAGAAAAATCACATAATATGCCTAAGATGCTCAAGAACATTCCACTAAAATTTGGGATTAATTTGATCCCAGGATTGTAAGAAAATTAGAAAAATCTAAATTTAAATACAATTAATTTTCTTATAATCCAAAAATCAAAATCAATTAAAATTATTTTTATTAAATAGTACATGAAAAAATCTTTCCAACGAGCCCAAAAACATCAAATTTGGTGGAAAATTCAATTTTCTATGAAGTTTAGAAGATCTCGACATGTTTTTTGAGTTATTTTTGACCAAATATGGTCAAATCGGCCATTGCATAGATGGACGATCAGGATTTCGCCACGTCACGCACCTGGACTTTGGGATGACCCGCGTTCAACCCTTGAGGGAGGATTCATGCGGTATGCCCAGATCTGGGCCGTCCGTCTTTGATCGGATGGTCCAGATCTGCCGCAGTTCATTTTGAATAGAAAACTTTAAATGTCCATATCTCCCAAAATACTCAACAAAATTTAACGAAATTTGAAACGTAGCTTTAACGAAATATAATCTTCCAACACCTGGAGTTTAGAGGCTTCATGTGTTGTAGATTTGCTATAGTTTCAAGTCAAAGTTTTAGAGAAAAGTTGCGATATCTTACAATCCTGTGGACAGATTTTGATGTACTTAGGCTCGTTGGAAAGCTATTGATATCCTCTACAACTTTGCTGAAGGACCCAAGAACGTTTAATGGCTAGATCAAAAACTGCTATAGGAATCTTGTTTTCTCTCTCTTTCTCTCTCTCTCTTCTTAGTTTTAGCTCTCAATACTTCAAAAAAACTTGAGAAAAGCTTGGGTGAACTTCTATTATAGATGGAGAGGATAAATCTTCAGTTGGATAGATTTTTGAGCTGATGGAATTAGAAATTTTGGAAAATAGTGAATGATGCCAAGTCTTTGAGTTGAGTCAACCATCATTGCTACCCCCTAATGATAGCCTAGGCTTAATGAGAGAGAGAGGGAAGTGTTATGGTATTGCCAAGTGTTTCATTCAGCCATAAAAATGCATGGATGTTGGTGGAATTTTGGAAAACATATTTTGAAAATATTAGTTTTCTTTAGGACTTAAAATTGAATTCTAAAATCGAATTATCTCGTTAGAAAAAGTATATCACCTCTCGAGGTGAAAATAAAATTTCATAACGGTATTCAGATTTAGAATTATGAAATTCATCTTGAATATCGTGATCGGATGCTAAAGAGAACTTCATATGGCCCCGAAGGGTCAAAATGCGATTCTACTGAATATCCAACCATAATATTTAAGAAGTGTAATCGTTGATTTCACATCCAAAGCCTTATCAAAGAAAAGTGTATCTCCCCGTAAGGAGAAAATACTATTCGATGATAATTCTTTGATTGTTATAATAACGATCACTAGTATTTTAAGTTTTCCCAAAGAAATCTAATTGAACTTTGAAAAATCAATTTTAAAATCAGGTGTGTGTGATTCTAAATCTCCTACGAGCGCAAGCCCTCGTAGTTAATTACATCGTAGGGAGATAAAATCTCCTACGAAAACTCTCGATTAAAATAACGGCAAAATTTTGTTAGAATTTTCTAGGAGTGATATCAAAAAGAGAAGTGAATTTTGGAAACTCAAAAGGGAATGGATCAAAATTGAGCAGTTATTAACGGAGTTAAAGGAGGAGAGGTAGGGGACACTTTAAGATTCCAGAACCATCCGGAAGTGTCCCAACTTAATCTAAGTGTTGGGCTTTATGTTTTAGGATTGAAATGAAGCTTTAATTAGAGTTAAGTATTTTATTAGAAATTTGGGATTAGATTCCCGAAGTTTGGGGTCTTATAATCAAAGATCTGCCCCGGAACCTAAATCTATTTTGGACACTGGACCACAGTCGTCCGATCCTAACTAATGCAGTGCAAGGTCTGGACTTACCCCGGCCTGGATTGGGGAGCCAGCTAACCACCTAACCGATTTAAAAGAGATGAGTCCGGTCTTTTATGAAAGACTGGTAGGGACATTGTATTTAAAGTTTTGGAAGGTTGGGGCCGACATCTAGAGATTCTCCTATTTGGCCCCTTTGACTTATGTTGGGTACAAAAATGCTAAGGACTATGAAATTAAAATTTTGACTCTTTAATTTGTATCTAATGCAATGCATGCTGGTTAACAACCTCAAATCAAATATGCTTGAAATTTTTAAAAACAGGCTTATAAAATAATTTTTTAGAAGACTGGACTTCCCCAGGTCCGGCACCTCGTCCTCATAGGTCAGACTATCCAGACTCTACCCGCAGGCGGGGAAGGGTCTAAAGCAAGGAAAGAGTAATGCAGAAATATGCATGCGACCCCGGGGTCGATCCCCGGCTAATTCCCAAGATTCGTTATCTTTCTATGTTATTTAGACTCACTAAAATTTTAGACTTTTAGAATTATGAGTAGAAAACTTTCACACCCTCACGAGCCTCACGTATCCAGGCGAAAACAAATAGCGGCATGCAATCGCCAAAAAACTAATAAAAACAAGTAATCCTAAAGGCAATCAAATCATCAAATCAAATACAAATTAATTAATAAATGTCCATAGACAGAATTGCCTTGCTTATTACAAACCAGAATATTACAGAAAGTAAAGTGGCCGGGCACCACTGACAACAACCCAGATTCTAAGCCTAGTAATGACGCAAGTTATTTTGAGTGGGATACTCTCAATCTTCAAGTCTTCAAATCTTCAATTTCATTCTTCTTTGGACTCCTTTTCTTCAATCTTCTTGGAATCTTCGTAGTGGATTACCCAAATGGACAAGAGGGCACTTCCCTCTAAGGGGAAGGCCACTCTTTCCTCTTTGGGAAAGGAAGAGGTATGATCCAAATTTGGATTTCCAAATGGAAAAGGAGTGTTCCCCAAAGGGGTATCCTTTCCTCTTTGGAATCCAAGCTTTGGATCTATGTATCCCAACTCAAAATAAACTTTCACAACACTTGACACTTGCACAAATTACATTGATATCAAAATAAAAATCTAGACTCACCTGCAGGGTTATCCTAAGCAATTAATATATAAAAAAAAGCAGTTATTCCCAAGCAGTTGTATATGAGCAGAAAAGAAAGTAAACACACTGGCCACGCTCTTTTTATGATTTGGGGGCTTTAGCAGCTGAAGCACCTGTGCAAAGAATTTATAATATTTATGCATTTTTTTTTATTTGCCCCCTTTTTATATTACCCTGCATGAGCGTGGCCACCTGCAGAAAACTGTGTCAACATCCAGATCGTACATAACCTAAGGGTAATCTAGTCGCCAAACACATCAATCCATCCACAGAGTACAAAAAAGTAAGCAGACACAGCAAAGCAATTTCATCCACAACATGCAGTGAAAACTACGAAAAATCCGGCACACAGCAGTAAAGTAAACACCGGCCTAACCTAGATCTAGAGTTGGTTGTCCTAGCACATCGTCTAAAGTGTGTGAGAAAGGTCGTGTGGCTGGGATAGATCCTAAAATGGGTTGTTAATTGAAGTTGTCTAAAAGTGTGGATTTGTTAAGGCTTAGGAGGGAATTTAGATTAAAATTTAAATATTAATGAATTAAGAATTTTAATTAGACATATTTTAAAAGTTAATTGATTACTACCTTTGTTTCACACCGAGGCCGTGAAGTTTATTTCACCTTCCTTGGGGCTAAGCTAATAGCCTCGTAGGCCTGGGTTACCTAGTAGCAATCGGGGTTGATTAAGTTATTTAAATTGGTTGGAATTAAAAGAGTGGATTAATATTAAAATGATTTAGTTACTGATTTTTAAAGCTTGATTAATTTAAGTTTTCCATTAATTGATTCGTGGCGTTGTGCCACCAGGCTCGAGGAACCAGCCTCCTTAGGACACTTAGCCCCGCAGCCCGGAGTAGTCCAGCCGATAAACCAAATTAATGTAATTGAATTAGGGATTTTTAAAATGTTAAATAATTAAAAAATAATCCATTTTAAGGTTTGACACCCTTTAGAATTCATTCGTGGCGTTGTGCCACCAGGCTCGAGGAACCAGCCTCCTTAGGACACTTAGCCCCGCAGCCCGGAGTAGTCCAGCCAATAAACTTCAACTTTAGGGTGGTTGTTGTGTTTTAAAGGATTTGTTAAGTGTTTTAAGCATTAAACCAATATTTTCTGGAGTTTTAGAATGATTTTGAGTTTTATGAATATTTAGAATATTTTAATGAATTGATTAAAGGGTTGAAAATTGACTTTTTGATTAAGCTCAAATTCTAGAATGTTTGTATTTTATTAAAATACTAGACCTTACTACGATCAGTTAGAAGGTAAGTACGTTGAAATCGGATTTTTCTACATTTTATTACAAAGGTTTGAAGTTTTGAACTAGTTTTGACTTAAAGTTGACCGATTTGTTGACTTTTTAAAATATTGCAAATTTCTGGAATTTAATATTTTTAATAAATACTAGACCTTATTAGGAATTGAATGCAAGTGAGTTTGGGTGATTTGGATTTTTCTGGAATTAGTTATGGATTATCGAAGTTTGGATATTTATTGAAATTATTAAATTGTTTCAATTAAGGGTCATTTTAGTGATTTGATCCTAAATCAGTCCCAAACTTCTTGAAATCAACTCCAAAGATCAGAAATGATCTAAGGAGAGATCAGAAAGTGTTTAAAGATTTTTTGGGATTTTTAATAATTTTTAATTAATTAAAATTGATTAAACATTGATTTTGATTAAAATTAAATTAAAGTGGATTTTAATGTCAAATTAAAGGATATTAAATTTTCAATGATTAAGAGTTGAAATATGGTTAATTAGAGGTTATATGGGTATTTTTTGGAATTAATATAAGTTTATAATGATTTATTGAATTTTTTAAGTTCTTAAAGGGCTGAAATTTGACATGCTCAATTTTCTAACCTAATGACCTCCAAATTGAGTAAAATTTAAACCTAAGGTATCTTATGTCACTAAGTTTACTATGTTCAAGTTTCACCCCTATTGGGTGTGTTTACAATGCCCTATGAATTTTCTAAGTTTTCTAGACATTTCCTTAATTATTTTTCCTAGGTGTCTCTACTATTCAAATAGGCATGAAACTTGGTGTGTCTAACCCTAACATACATTCAATCATACCACAGAAATATCACAGCAAAATACTAAAACCCTAAAGAGTTATGAATTTTCAAAGTTTAGGGTCCAAAATAGACCATTTACCTTAAAAATTCATATCACAGAAATCTATTGAGCATATAAATCTAGAAAAATTTTTAAACATGCCTAAGATACTCAATAATCATCCACCAAAATTTGGGCTTCATTTGATCACTGGATTGTGAGAAAATAGCAATATATGAAATTCACATAAACTCAAATATCTCACAATACAGAAATCAAATCAAAATAATTTTAATTTTAATAAATACTACATTATATTATCTTTCCAACGAGCCCAAGAACGCCCTATTTGGTGGAGAACTCAATTTTCTGTGAATTTTGGAAGATTTGGAGCATTTCAAGCATTTTTTATTCAAATTTGGGTCAAATCAGCTGACGGTGACATGGCGGCGTGGCGTGACGCCACGTCACCCTCCCATACCACGGGATGACCCACGTTCAAACATGGAGGAAGCCGCACGGTATACCCAGATCTGAGCCGTCTGATCGTCGATCGGACGGTCCAGATCTGCTCTAGTTCATTTTGAATAGAAATCTTTAAACGCTCATATCTTTCAAAATACTCGATGAAATTGCACGAAATTTGAACTGTAGCTAGAGGGCAATATGATCTTACAATGCCTGGAGTTTGGAGGCTCCATTCATTGTAAAATTGCTACAGTTTCAAATTGAAATGTAAACTTAAAATGAGCATAACTTACGATCCAACCGTCGGATTTTTGAGATCTTTAGCTTGTTGGAAAGCTGCAGCAATCCTCTACAACTTTACTGAAGACTCCAAAAGCTGTATCGTGCTGTATCGAAAGGTATATTGGAAAGTCCTCTTTCTCTCTCTAGAATGCTCTCTCTTCATTAAAATAGTGATTTGAGGCTTGGAAATGGTTGGGAAAAGCTTGGGAAGGCCTTGAAAAGTGTTGGAGTGTATGGGAGGAGCTCTTGGAAGGTTGGGAGCTGCTGGAGTTTGGAGATTTTTGATCATATGAGAGGGAATGATGAAGAGGCCACCTTTAGGTCAAGTTTTCCCTCACTTTACCTTTGGCTTTTGGATTGGATGGTTGAGATTTGATTTGGAGTGGTTTTGGATGAGTGCCAAGTGTCCCCTATGCTGTCCAAAGCTATGGAATAGGGTTGGTGGTTGAGAGTGACATCTCTTGGTCCATGTGAAGAGGAACCACACCTTTTTCCCCATTTGGATGAACCAATGCTTGTCTTGGTTAATAGAGCTTGTTTAATGATCAATTAGGGAGGGAAAAAGCATATTCCCATCAGCCAAAAGGAGATTTTAGCTTGGAGAAAGGGTTTGCTTTATGGGATGATGAGGTGGCCAAGCTATGGTCTCATTTCAAGGGTTGTTTTTGACCCATTGACTTGTTGACTAGTCAATGATGACTAGGATGTGCATGAGGGAGGTCAAGAGTGCTACAAGACATCATGCCAAGGAATTTGAAGTCAAGAGTGTATAATTAACCAATCTTGATGAGTTGAATTGATTCAAAATCACTAGAATGGTTAAAATTAACAAGTGTTGGGTTAAAGGGTTGATTTGGTCAATCATGGTTGACTTGGTCAACCAAGTCAAACCAAAGAGTAAGTTTGGGTTCAATGTGTTCCTAAATTCATTTAGGATCCATTGGAATGAAATTTGAAGAAGATTTCAAAGGTTGATAAGTCAAATCAAATTGGGTTTAGGCCAAAAGTCCAAAAATCCTCCTTTAAGGGCATTTTGGTCATTTTGGTCTCAAGTCAATTATGGGTCAAATTGAATCTAAAAAGATGTAGATCATTGCTTAATAAGTTAATATCAAGGTATTAAGAAGGATCAAATGATTTGGAGGGGGATCCAAAGTCAAATTCCACTAGGTGAAAGGCCTAGTGGAATGGATTGTAAATATTCAAAGATTTTGCAATATTTGGAGTTAGATTAAGTTTCAAGGGTTAGAATCCTCCAAATGAGCTCAAATTTGGAGGGTTACCTCTAGAGTCATGTCACATCAATATGAAATTGATAGACCCTGAATCAGAGGTCAAAAGACTGGGTTTCAAGGTGATGGAAAAATCACCTAGAAAGGGCTTTAGGACCTAAGTCTTTAGCCTATGAGTTCTGGGTTTGGATTGGATTTCAAGTTTGAATGATTAGTATTGGAGTATCCAAATCATTTACAATCATGTGGTGATTGTTAATGAATGGATGAGGTCAAAGCTAGATTGAAGTTTGGATCAAAGTCTAAGTTAAAGGTTGGATTGTCAAATTGATTGGATCAAGGTTTGGATATATTTGAAACTTGAATTAATTTGAATTTGAGTTGAATGAAGTTTGAGATTTAAATTGATCAAAGGTAGGAATCAAATTGAAGTTGGAGTTGATCAAGTGTAGGAATTGATTTGAGGTTGAGGTTGATCAAGGGTGGGGATTGATTTGAAGTTGGAGTGGTCCTAAGATCTAGAGGAGTTCTAAGATCTAGGATTTAAGGGAATCCTAGGCTCTAGAGTAGGCTCTAAGGTCTGGCTCTAGGAAAGAATCCTAAGGTCTAGAGTGGATCCTAGGATCTTAAATTAATCTGGAGTTTGGAAGAGCCTTAGTGACCTCATACAAAAATGAGGTCAACAAATGGACCCCCAATGTGTGTGGTTGAAGGAACTTCTGCTGCACACATTGGCGTTGACCGAATAGGAGTAGGATCTTAAAGAGTTGAAGGAAGGGCATCACCCAACCTTAAGTCCATTAGAAACTAGTGAAAAGCTTACACCTATTTTGAAGAGAGGACTGGAGAAACCAAGGTAGGGAATACCAAAGCTCGGGTCTAAGGAAGGGCATCACCCAACCTTAGGCCTATAGGATGCTGATAGAAGACTTACTCCAAATAGGCAGATTAACTGGAAACCAAAGTAGGGAATACCTAACTTTGGGTCTAAGGAAGGGCATCACCCAACCTTAGGTCTACAGGATGCTGATAGAAGACTTACTCCTAGTAGACTGATCAACTGGAAACCAAGGTAGGGAATACCTAACCTTGGGTCTAAGGAAGGGCATCACCCAACCTTAAGCCTATAGGATGCTGATAGAAGACTTACTCCAAATAGGCAGATTAACTGGAAACCAAAGTAGGGAATACCTAACTTTGGGTCTAAGGAAGGGCATCACCCAACCTTAGGTCTACAGGATGCTGATAGAAGACTTACTCCTAGTAGACGGATCAACTGGAAACTAAGGTAGGGAATACCTAACCTTGGGTCTAAGGAAGGGCATCACCCAACCTTAGGCCTATAGGATGCTGATAGAAGACTTACTCCAAATAGGCAGATTAACTGGAAACCAAAGTAGGGAATACCTAACTTTGGGTCTAAGGAAGGGCATCACCCAACCTTAGGTCTACAGAATGCTGATAGAAGACTTACTCCTAGTAGACGGATCAACTGGAAACCAAGGTAGGGAATACCTAACCTTGGGTCTAAGGAAGGGCATCACCCAACCTTAGGCCTATAGGATGCTGATAGAAGACTTACTCCAAATAGGCAGATTAACTGGAAACCAAAGTAGGGAATACCTAACTTTGGGTCTAAGGAAGGGCATCACCCAACCTTAGGTCTACAGGATGCTGATAGAAGGCTTACTCCTAGTAGACGGATCAACTGGAAACCAAGGTAGAGAATACCTAACCTTGGGTCTAAGGAAGGGCATCACCTAACCTTAGGCCTATAGGATGCTGATAGGAGACTTACTCCAAATAGGCAGATCAACTGGCAAACTAGGATGGTGCCACGAAGGGCGTACTCCATCACTAGCGAATGGTCATGTGGGGAGGAAACTTGCTCCACACAGAGGACCTCAACTGGTAAACTAGGATGGTGCCACGAAGGGCGTACTCCATCACTAGCGAATGGGAATCAGGATGGTGCCACGAAGGGCGTACTCCACCACTAATCCCCGGGTCAAATGCTAGGGTGGTGCCACGGAGGGCGTACTCCACCACTAGCGAAGGGTCATGTGGGGAGGAAACTTGCTCCGCACAGAGGACCTCAACTGGCAAACTAGGATGGTACCACGAAGGGCGTACTCCATCACTAGCGAATGGTCATGTGGGGAGGAAACTTGCTCCACACAGAGGACCTCAACTGGCAAACTAGGATGGTGCCACGAAGGGCGTACTCCATCACTAGCGAATGGGAATCAGGATGGTGCCACGAAGGGCGTACTCCACCACTAATCCCCGGGTCAAATGCTAGGGTGGTGCCACGGAGGGCGTACTCCACCACTAGCGGGCCTAATCCTAAGGGAAGGAAGGACCTAACCTTGAGGAAAAGAGAATTGAAAACAATTGATTAATGATTTTGAATTTGATTTGATTTCTTTGAATTTGAAGGGGTGAATTTGATGTTTAATTTGATCCTCATTAGGCATGATAATTCTTAAAGAACCACCCAAATGAAAGGAAGCATCTGGTGGTATCTTCAAAATTAATCAATTGTCATGAACCTCCCTTATAGATTATCTCTAAGGTGGTCTATCTAGTCAACATTGATTCAAAGCTTACATTGATCTTATGGTGGACTAAAATTGGTCTCCAAAGGGCTATAGCCAAGTCTCCTACTTGGAAAGCCCTGAGGTGACACAGTTTATAACGAGCTTGAATCATACGTGACTTATGTAATTTCAAATTTTATTGAGTTCAAAACAACTTTCTTCAAGGCCTTCGAGATCCTCCAATTGGAGTCAGGCACTCTACTTAGTTGTGACTCAATTTTGAAAGTCAATTTTGTGCGATGTAAAACACACCTCTATTTGAGAACAACCTTGGACCCAGTATAGAGTGTTATTTTACATAGTGGATCTTAAAAGAAATGATGCCTATGTTTAAAGATTCACATATATCTCTTGAGAATGGGATTTGAATTCTTATCGAGAATAGAAGATTCATTCTTTTTATTGAAAATTTCCTCTTAATCATTTGGACCCTGTCAAAATGACAAGTGGGAACAAATTCAAAAGTATAGTAAGAAGTAGAGTGACCCCAATTGACCCGAAAAGAGCCAAGGGTTTTTGGATTTTGTTGACCCGGATAAAATTTCATAGAAACTGAACTAAGTTCTCCCTTGTAGAAAGTTTGAATTAAAATTAATTTCAAAAGGATTTAAGTTGGATCGAGAAATTTAATCTTTTTAATTCTCTTGCATAGAATTTTCTATCTAATAAACTGTCCATGCAAGACAATAAATCTAGATTCAAGATTTTTCAAAGTCAAGCTATTAAATATGATCGGGCTCTTTGAGATTTAAGGATTTAAAAAGAAGGAAGCCTCTTTCATTTTTTTTTGTGATGTGCTTTGCACATCTTTTTATTTCTTTGGCGCACTTTACGCTTCTTTTGATTTTGAAAATTTTTTTTAATGCACTTTGTGCATCCTTTGAATTTTTTTTAACAAGAGGCTTCACTTTCTTTAAAACCTTAAAATAATTGCTCTTTTTTAATCCAGGATTATATCGCAAGTATAAGAGAAGGAAATTCATTTTCTTATTCAAGGAAGAATAATCCCCAAATTGGACCCAATCTTTTGATAATAAAATATCAACTTGACTTTGAAAATCATTGAATAGATTTAGAACATGCAAGAGAAGCCTATAAGATGAAAAATCACGAGAAGACTAAGAGGATTTTCATTTCTAAAACCAACTTAAGTTTGATACAAATTTTAATTCAAAAATCAAATCAACCCGCAGAAGCGGTGGGAGGGAGGTGCCTTTGAAGATCCAATGGAGTCAACCATGACTCTCTCCTATTTTTGATTTAAAGTAGAGGTCAATTTTCATTAAAAAGATGGATCAACTATCTTGAAAATTCTGATCCAGTACACTTGAGAAATAATGTGATTTCCTTTAAAATAGTAAGTCCAGGTGGCAAGACCCTATCAATATAAATTATATTTCCACAATCTCTTTAAAGAAAGAGATTGTTGTGGGGTCTGCACTACCCCTAACTAGTGTTGCATCATTTCAATCTAAGGATCTATCACGATATGACCCATCTAGAAGTTAAATTTAAATGGTGTCACTATCTGATAAGATCTCATATCCATTATTATTTCCCTCCCTAACTACTAGTAACCTAGCAATTATGAGAGTGGCACCCTGAACGGTTTCTGCACCTCCTCCTCTATAGATGGTATAGTAGGGCACGTGTAGTATCGTGACCAAACTTCATCTAATAGAGTGGATGGGTCATAACCTTCAACCAGGGGCCTATGATTTATTACAGGTGATTGCTTAGCTCTTTCTTGATTGATTCTCTCTGTATAGTAGTCAAGAAGGTGTATCGGAGATCGTGCTCTCATTTTCACAACCTCTCTCCTTTGAGTAACAGGAGTAGGGTGGAAAACATTTCCACCATGGAAAGGGGTAAGTGTAAGGAGCAACGAATTCTCGATTGGCCTCAAATTTAACTTGTTTCAAGGCTTCTACCTTAGCAGTCTTTTTGGCCTTAGCAACCTTCTTCTTAACCCTTTTAAGGTATTTCTTCCGCTTACTTTTACTGGCAATAGGGGTGTTAGAACTTGACCCAATCTCAGGTTGAGATGGTAATTCTTCCATTTTTAATGGTTCTCGATTCTTATCCTCCTGAGTAGAGGGCACAATGGTCGAAGGGGCGACAACGACCTCCTTCATAGAGATGGGGGAGTCAACTCCTGACCCTAAAGTAATCTCGACTAGGGGGACATCCCTTTGTATTCCAGCAGAGAGATCAATCATTTCTTCCCCGTTGACTGATAACTTAAAGTTTTGAAATTCTATCCCAAACTGGATCAAGTTGCCAGAGGTAATTCCTTCTATTGTCAAGTTTCTATCTAGGGAGAAGATGAGTTTTCCAGCCATTTGAGTATTTAAGTATCCTGGAATTAAGGAAAAGTGATTTAAGTTAGTCAATTTTGAATTAAAATTTGAATTTTAAGCATGATTAATTTTCTCTAAATCTTGAACCTCAATATGTTGAGTTTTCACCAAATAAGAGAGTTTACAAAATTGATTGAGAATATTCAAGGAACCTGGCTTAACTCCTTTGCTCTACCAATTAACTTGGAGGCAAAATGTTAAAGCCCGGCTTAGACAAAGATTTCATCACTCGCCTCTCTATTTGAAAAGTATTTTCTTTTAGATGTTGGCCACACTCACCCAAGAAAGAAATGGGTAGAGGGACCAACGGAAGAAAGGTAGTTAAGACTACCGATGAAACAAAATTTTGCCATTATTAAAGATGGAGAGAGAGATTTGTCCCACCGGGCGTGCCATTTTTTTGTTGGTGGAATTTTGGAAAACATATTTTGAAAATATTAGTTTTCTTTAGGACTTAAAATTGAATTCTAAAATCGAATTATCTCGTTAGAAAAAGTATATCACCTCTCGAGGTGAAAATAAAATTTCATAACGGTATTCAGATTTAGAATTATGAAATTCATCTTGAATATCGTGATCGGATGCTAAAGAGAACTTCATATGGCCCCGAAGGGTCAAAATGCGATTCTACTGAATATCCAACCATAATATTTAAGAAGTGTAATCGTTGATTTCACATCCAAAGCCTTATCAAAGAAAAGTGTATCTCCCCGTAAGGAGAAAATACTATTCGATGATAATTCTTTGATTGTTATAATAACGATCACTAGTATTTTAAGTTTTCCCAAAGAAATCTAATTGAACTTTGAAAAATCAATTTTAAAATCAGGTGTGTGTGATTCTAAATCTCCTACGAGCGCAAGCCCTCGTAGTTAATTACATCGTAGGGAGATAAAATCTCCTACGAAAACTCTCGATTAAAATAACGGCAAAATTTTGTTAGAATTTTCTAGGAGTGATATCAAAAAGAGAAGTGAATTTTGGAAACTCAAAAGGGAATGGATCAAAATTGAGCAGTTATTAACGGAGTTAAAGGAGGAGAGGTAGGGGACACTTTAAGATTCCAGAACCATCCGGAAGTGTCCCAACTTAATCTAAGTGTTGGGCTTTATGTTTTAGGATTGAAATGAAGCTTTAATTAGAGTTAAGTATTTTATTAGAAATTTGGGATTAGATTCCCGAAGTTTGGGGTCTTATAATCAAAGATCTGCCCCGGAACCTAAATCTATTTTGGACACTGGACCACAGTCGTCCGATCCTAACTAATGCAGTGCAAGGTCTGGACTTACCCCGGCCTGGATTGGGGAGCCAGCTAACCACCTAACCGATTTAAAAGAGATGAGTCCGGTCTTTTATGAAAGACTGGTAGGGACATTGTATTTAAAGTTTTGGAAGGTTGGGGCCGACATCTAGAGATTCTCCTATTTGGCCCCTTTGACTTAT
This sequence comes from Dendrobium huoshanense, assembly GCA_016618105.1. Classification (NCBI taxonomy): domain Eukaryota; kingdom Viridiplantae; phylum Streptophyta; class Magnoliopsida; order Asparagales; family Orchidaceae; genus Dendrobium; species Dendrobium huoshanense. The sequence goes on from CM028348.1 coordinate 46,955,504, forward strand.
GTTGGGTACAAAAATGCTAAGGACTATGAAATTAAAATTTTGACTCTTTAATTTGTATCTAATGCAATGCATGCTGGTTAACAACCTCAAATCAAATATGCTTGAAATTTTTAAAAACAGGCTTATAAAATAATTTTTTAGAAGACTGGACTTCCCCAGGTCCGGCACCTCGTCCTCATAGGTCAGACTATCCAGACTCTACCCGCAGGCGGGGAAGGGTCTAAAGCAAGGAAAGAGTAATGCAGAAATATGCATGCGACCCCGGGGTCGATCCCCGGCTAATTCCCAAGATTCGTTATCTTTCTATGTTATTTAGACTCACTAAAATTTTAGACTTTTAGAATTATGAGTAGAAAACTTTCACACCCTCACGAGCCTCACGTATCCAGGCGAAAACAAAGAGCGGCATGCAATCGCCAAAAAACTAATAAAAACAAGTAATCCTAAAGGCAATCAAATCATCAAATCAAATACAAATTAATTAATAAATGTCCATAGACAGAATTGCCTTGCTTATTACAAACCAGAATATTATAGAAAGTAAAGTGGCCGGGCACCACTGACAACAACCCGGATTCTAAACCTAGTAATGACGCAAGTTATTTTGAGTGGGATACTCTCAATCTTCAAGTCTTCAAATCTTCAATTTCATTCTTCTTTGGACTCCTTTTCTTCAATCTTCTTGGAATCTTCGTAGTGGATTACCCAAATGGACAAGAGGGCACTTCCCTCTAAGGGGAAGGCCACTCTTTCCTCTTTGGGAAAGGAAGAGGTATGATCCAAATTTGGATTTCCAAATGGAAAAGGAGTGTTCCCCAAAGGGGTATCCTTTCCTCTTTGGAATCCAAGCTTTGGATCTATGTATCCCAACTCAAAATAAACTTTCACAACACTTGACACTTGCACAAATTACATTGATATCAAAATAAAAATCTAGACTCACCTGCAGGGTTATCCTAAGCAATTAATATATAAAAAAAAGCAGTTATTCCCAAGCAGTTGTATATGAGCAGAAAAGAAAGTAAACACACTGGCCACGCTCTTTTTATGATTTGGGGGCTTTAGCAGCTGAAGCACCTGTGCAAAGAATTTATAATATTTATGCATTTTTTTTTATTTGCCCCCTTTTTATATTACCCTGCATGAGCGTGGCCACCTGCAGAAAACTGTGTCAACATCCAGATCGTACATAACCTAAGGGTAATCTAGTCGCCAAACACATCAATCCATCCACAGAGTACAAAAAAAGTAAGCAGACACAGCAAAGCAATTTCATCCACAACATGCAGTGAAAACTACGAAAAATCCGGCACACAGCAGTAAAGTAAACACCGGCCTAACCTAGATCTAGAGTTGGTTGTCCTAGCACATCGTCTAAAGTGTGTGAGAAAGGTCGTGTGGCTGGGATAGATCCTAAAATGGGTTGTTAATTGAAGTTGTCTAAAAGTGTGGATTTGTTAAGGCTTAGGAGGGAATTTAGATTAAAATTTAAATATTAATGAATTAAGAATTTTAATTAGACATATTTTAAAAGTTAATTGATTACTACCTTTGTTTCACACCGAGGCCGTGAAGTTTATTTCACCTTCCTTGGGGCTAAGCTAATAGCCTCGTAGGCCTGGGTTACCTAGTAGCAATCGGGGTTGATTAAGTTATTTAAATTGGTTGGAATTAAAAGAGTGGATTAATATTAAAATGATTTAGTTACTGATTTTAAAGCTTGATTAATTTAAGTTTTCCATTAATTGATTCGTGGCGTTGTGCCACCAGGCTCGAGGAACCAGCCTCCTTAGGACACTTAGCCCCGCAGCCCGGAGTAGTCCAGCCGATAAACCAAATTAATGTAATTGAATTAGGGATTTTTAAAATGTTAAATAATTAAAAAATAATCCATTTTAAGGTTTGACACCCTTTAGAATTCATTCGTGGCGTTGTGCCACCAGGCTCGAGGAACCAGCCTCCTTAGGACACTTAGCCCCGCAGCCCGGAGTAGTCCAGCCAATAAACTTCAACTTTAGGGTGGTTGTTGTGTTTTAAAGGATTTGTTAAGTGTTTTAAGCATTAAACCAATATTTTCTGGAGTTTTAGAATGATTTTGAGTTTTATGAATATTTAGAATATTTTAATGAATTGATTAAAGGGTTGAAAATTGACTTTTTGATTAAGCTCAAATTCTAGAATGTTTGTATTTTATTAAAATACTAGACCTTACTACGATCAGTTAGAAGGTAAGTACGTTGAAATCGGATTTTTCTACATTTTATTACAAAGGTTTGAAGTTTTGAACTAGTTTTGACTTAAAGTTGACCGATTTGTTGACTTTTTAAAATATTGCAAATTTCTGGAATTTAATATTTTTAATAAATACTAGACCTTATTAGGAATTGAATGCAAGTGAGTTTGGGTGATTTGGATTTTTCTGGAATTAGTTATGGATTATCGAAGTTTGGATATTTATTGAAATTATTAAATTGTTTCAATTAAGGGTCATTTTAGTGATTTGATCCTAAATCAGTCCCAAACTTCTTGAAATCAACTCCAAAGATCAGAAATGATCTAAGGAGAGATCAGAAAGTGTTTAAAGATTTTTTGGGATTTTTAATAATTTTTAATTAATTAAAATTGATTAAACATTGATTTTGATTAAAATTAAATTAAAGTGGATTTTAATGTCAAATTAAAGGATATTAAATTTTCAATGATTAAGAGTTGAAATATGGTTAATTAGAGGTTATATGGGTATTTTTTGGAATTAATATAAGTTTATAATGATTTATTGAATTTTTTAAGTTCTTAAAGGGCTGAAATTTGACATGCTCAATTTTCTAACCTAATGACCTCCAAATTGAGTAAAATTTAAACCTAAGGTATCTGATGTCACTAAGTTTACTATGTTCAAGTTTCACCCCTATTGGGTGTGTTTACAATGCCCTATGAATTTTCTAAGTTTTCTAGACATTTCCTTAATTATTTTTCTTAGGTGTCTCTACTATTCAAATAGGCATGAAACTTGGTGTGTCTAACCCTAACATACATTCAATCATACCACAGAAATATCACAGCAAAATACTAAAACCCTAAAGAGTTATGAATTTTCAAAGTTTAGGGTCCAAAATAGACCATTTACCTTAAAAATTCATATCACAGAAATCTATTGAGCATATAAATCTAGAAATATTTTTAAACATGCCTAAGATACTCAATAATCATCCACCAAAATTTGGGCTTCATTTGATCACTGGATTGTGAGAAAATAGCAATATATGAAATTCACATAAACTCAAATATCTCACAATACAGAAATCAAATCAAAATAATTTTAATTTTAATAAATACTACATTATATTATCTTTCCAACGAGCCCAAGAACGCCCTATTTGGTGGAGAACTCGATTTTCTGTGAATTTTGGAAGATTTGGAGCATTTCAAGCATTTTTTATTCAAATTTGGGTCAAATCAGCTGACGGTGACATGGCGGCGTGGCGTGACGCCACGTCACCCTCCCATACCACGGGATGACCCACGTTCAAACATGGAGGAAGCCGCACGGTATACCCAGATCTGAGCCGTCTGATCGTCGATCGGACGGTCCAGATCTGCTCTAGTTCATTTTGAATAGAAATCTTTAAACGCTCATATCTTTCAAAATACTCGATGAAATTGCACGAAATTTGAACTGTAGCTAGAGGGCAATATGATCTTACAATGCCTGGAGTTTGGAGGCTCCATTCATTGTAAAATTGCTACAGTTTCAAATTGAAATGTAAACTTAAAATGAGCATAACTTACGATCCAACCGTCGGATTTTTGAGATCTTTAGCTTGTTGGAAAGCTGCAGCAATCCTCTACAACTTTACTGAAGACTCCAAAAGCTGTATCGTGCTGGATCGAAAGGTATATTGGAAAGTCCTCTTTCTCTCTCTAGAATGCTCTCTCTTCATTAAAATAGTGATTTGAGGCTTGGAAATGGTTGGGAAAAGCTTGGGAAGGCCTTGAAAAGTGTTGGAGTGTATGGGAGGAGCTCTTGGAAGGTTGGGAGCTGCTGGAGTTTGGAGATTTTTGATCATATGAGAGGGAATGATGAAGAGGCCACCTTTAGGTCAAGTTTTCCCTCACTTTACCTTTGGCTTTTGGATTGGATGGTTGAGATTTGATTTGGAGTGGTTTTGGATGAGTGCCAAGTGTCCCCTATGCTGCCCAAAGCTATGGAATAGGGTTGGTGGTTGAGAGTGACATCTCTTGGTCCATGTGAAGAGGAACCACACCTTTTCCCCCATTTGGATGAACCAATGCTTGTCTTGGTTAATAGAGCTTGTTTAATGATCAATTAGGGAGGGAAAAAGCATATTCCCATCAGCCAAAAGGAGATTTTAGCTTGGAGAAAGGGTTTGCTTTATGGGATGATGAGGTGGCCAAGCTATGGTCTCATTTCAAGGGTTGTTTTTGACCCATTGACTTGTTGACTAGTCAATGATGACTAGGATGTGCATGAGGGAGGTCAAGAGTGCTACAAGACATCATGCCAAGGAATTTGAAGTCAAGAGTGTATAATTAACCAATCTTGATGAGTTGAATTGATTCAAAATCACTAGAATGGTTAAAATTAACAAGTGTTGGGTTAAAGGGTTGATTTGGTCAATCATGGTTGACTTGGTCAACCAAGTCAAACTAAAGAGTAAGTTTGGGTTCAATGTGTTCCTAAATTCATTTAGGATCCATTGGAATGAAATTTGAAGAAGATTTCAAAGGTTGATAAGTCAAATCAAATTGGGTTTAGGCCAAAAGTCCAAAAATCCTCCTTTAAGGGCATTTTGGTCATTTTGGTCTCAACTCAATTATGGGTCAAATTGAATCTAAAAAGATGTAGATCATTGCTTAATAAGTTAATATCAAGGTATTAAGAAGGATCAAATGATTTGGAGGGGGATCCAAAGTCAAATTCCACTAGGTGAAAGGCCTAGTGGAATGGATTGTAAATATTCAAAGATTTTGCAATATTTGGAGTTAGATTAAGTTTCAAGGGTTAGAATCCTCCAAATGAGCTCAAATTTGGAGGGTTACCTCTAGAGTCATGTCACATCAATATGAAATTGATAGACCCTGAATCAGAGGTCAAAAGACTGGGTTTCAAGGTGATGGAAAAATCACCTAGAAAGGGCTTTAGGACCTAAGTCTTTAGCCTATGAGTTCTGGGTTTGGATTGGATTTCAAGTTTGAATGATTAGTATTGGAGTATCCAAATCATTTACAATCATGTGGTGATTGTTAATGAATGGATGAGGTCAAAGCTAGATTGAAGTTTGGATCAAAGTCTAAGTTAAAGGTTGGATTGTCAAATTGATTGGATCAAGGTTTGGATATATTTGAAACTTGAATTAATTTGAATTTGAGTTGAATGAAGTTTTAGATTTAAATTGATCAAAGGTAGGAATCAAATTGAAGTTGGAGTTGATCAAGTGTAGGAATTGATTTGAGGTTGAGGTTGATCAAGGGTGGGGATTGATTTGAAGTTGGAGTGGTCCTAAGATCTAGAGGAGTTCTAAGATCTAGGATTTAAGGGAATCCTAGGCTCTAGAGTAGGCTCTAAGGTCTGGCTCTAGGAAAGAATCCTAAGGTCTAGAGTGGATCCTAGGATCTTAAATTAATCTGGAGTTTGGAAGAGCCTTAGTGACCTCATACAAAAATGAGGTCAACAATGGATAAGTTTGAATTAGAGAGGCTTAAGCTTAAAATGGGTTTTGACCATTTTTTAACCCTCCTAATGCCTTAGCTTGACTATTTGACTAGTCAAATTAGTCAATGGAATGATGTGGCATGGGGGAAGATTTGATGAATTGATTTTATTAAATTAAATATGGTTTGAGATTAAGGATTCAAGAATTGAATGCATATTTATGTATGAAAAGAGGTTTTGACAAAGTTTAACTTAGTGACTTAATCAAGCTAAGTAACGTTTAAGCCAAAATAAAAAGTTGGAAATATTTAAACCATGATTGGGATATCTTTTGATATGTATTTGAGAGTTCAATTGATTTGATTTAATCATATGAGTTGATTTGACCCATTTAACCCTTCAAGGATTATTTGGTCAACTTAGGTTGACTTGGTCAACCAAGTTGATCTAAGGTTGGAATTGAGTCAAAATGATTTCAAAAATCATTTGAAAGCATTAGAGATAAATCTCAAAAGTTGGTGGTCACACCACATCAAGTTTAGGCCAAGCCAAAAGTCCAAAAAAAATCCCCTTAAAGGCATTTTGGTCATTTTGGCCTTGAGTCAATTCTCGATCGAGTTGAGTCTGAAAAGATTCAGATTATTGTTCAACAGATCAATATCAAGGTATTAGAGGTGATCAAAGGGTTTGAAGAGGGCTCAAAGGTCAAATTCCACTAGGTGGAAGGTCCAGTGGCATTGGCTGTAAATATTTAAAGGTTTTGTAGCATTTGGGTCTGGATTAAGTTTTTGAGGTTAGAGTCCTCCAAATGAGCTCAAATTTGGAGGGTTGACACAAGAGACATGTCACTTCAATATGAAATTGGTAGACTCTGAATCGGATGCCAGTTGATAGGATTTCAAGGTGATGGAAAAATCACCTAGAAGGGGCTTTAGGACCTAAGTCTTTAGCCTAAGGATTCTGGGTTTTAATTGAATTTAAGATCTGAATTAGGCCTAAGGGCTGGGAGCTTGGAAGATCCTATGATCTAGGACTCAGGAAGGAATCAAGAGTGACCTCATACAAAAATGAGGTCAACAAATGGACCCCCAATGTGTGTAGTAGAAGGAACTTCTGCTGCACACATTGGCGTTGACCGAATGGAATTTTTTTTTAATAGAATCTTAAGAATGTAAGGAAAGGCATCACCTAACCTTATGTCTATAGGATGCTGATAAAAGGCTTACACCTAATGGATTGAAGAACTGGATAAACCAAGGTAGGGAATACCTAACCTTGGGTCTAAGGAAGGGCATCACCCTACCCTAGGCCTATAGGATGCTGATTGAAGACTTACTCCAAATAGGAAAATTAACTGGAAACCAAAGTAGGGAATACCTAACTTTGGGTCTAAGGAAGGGCATCACCCAACCTTAGGTCTACAGGATGCTGATAGAAGACTTACCCCTAGTAGACGGATCAACTGGAAACCAAGGTAAGGAATACCTAGCCTTGGGTCTAAGGAAGGGCATCACCTAACCTTAAGCCTATAGGATGCTAATAGAAGACTTACTCCAAATAGGCAGATTAACTGGAAACCAAAGTAGGGAATACCTAACTTTGGGTCTAAGGAAGGGCATCACCCAACCTTAGGTCTATAAGATGCTGATAGAAGACTTACTCCTAGTTGACGGATCAACTGGAAACCAAGGTAGGGAATACCTAGCCTTGGGTCTAAGGAAGGGAATCACCCAACCTTAAGCCTATAGGATGTTGATAGAAGACTTACTCCAAATAGGCAGATTAACTGGAAATCAAAGTAGGGAATACCTAACTTTGGGTCTAAGGGAGGGCATCACCCACCTTAGGTCTACAGGATGCTGATAGAAGACTTACTCCTAATAGACAAATTAACTGGGAAACCAAGGTAGGGAATACCTAGCCTTGGGTCTAAGGAAGGTCATCACCCAACCTTAGGTCCATAGGATGCTGATAGAAGACTTACTCCAAATGGATAAATTATCTGGGAAACCAAGGTAGGGAATACCTAGCCTCGGGTCTAAGGAAGGGCATCATCCAACCTTAGGTTCATAGGATGCTGATAGAAGACTTATTCCAAATGGACAAATTAACTGGGATGATCATGTGGGGAGGAAACTTGCTCCACACAGCGGGCTGAAACTAGCAAACTAGGGTGGTGCCATGAAGGCGTACTCCACCACTAGCGGGTCTAATCCTGAGGGAAGGAAAGATCCAACCTTAAGGAGAAGATAAAAATATATGAAGAAGTAGGAGAACGTAAAAAAAAAAAAAAAAAAAAAATAGCAAAGTTGTAAGTCAAAAAGAAAATTTTATTGATTGATAAAACGAGCTACATAAAGCATAGTATTTTTTAAGGAAACGCCCGTTGACAGGTAACATTGGGTGATTTCCTTTACAATCCACTAGCTGATACGAGCCCCCTTCATAGACAGTCTCTATAATGAAGGGTCCCTCCCATGTCGGTTCAAATTTGCCACCCAACTTTCGATGGCTAAGATAGGCCTCCGAAGGACCAATACAAAGTCTCCAACTTGGAAAGTCCTAGGTCGCACTAGCTTATCATGAGCTTGAACCATACGGGATTTATACAGCTCTAGACTTTGTTGAGCTTGGAGACGTCGCTCTTCAAGGCCTTCGAGCTCTTCTAATCGCAGTTTTGCATTTTGTTCATTCGTAATTTGATTCCGAATTGCAATTCTGAGCGAAGGGATTTGTATTTCCAAGGGTAGAACGGCCTCGGATCCATACACTAGTGCAAACGGGGTGGATTGGGTCGGAGTTCTATAAGTAGTACGATAAGCCCACAAAGCTTCCACCAACCTCTCATCCCACTGTCGTTTGTTATCATCAAGGGTCTTTTTAATGATTTGCACCAAGGTTTTGTTGAAAGCCTCAGCCAATCCATTTGTCCGGGGGTAATAAATTATTGAGTATCTCCAGTTAATGTTATGGCATCTTACAAAACTATTAATTTTTGTAGACTTAAATGCGGACCCATTATCGGATATGATTCTATGAGGTACACCGAATCGATATACGATATGGTCACGAAAGAATTTTAAGACATGGTGAGATGTTACATTACGTAGGGGAATTGCTTCCGCCCACTTTGAAAAGTAATCGGTCGCAGCTAATATAAAACGATGACCTCTCACAGAAGGAGGGTCAATCGGCCCAATGATATCCGTGCCCCAACTCTCGAAAGGCCACAAAGCTATCGTAGGGTGTAACACATTAGGCGGCTGATGTAAGACCACACCATGGGTCTGGCATTGATGACAGTGCTTTGCAATATTCATGCAATCGTCAATCATTGTTGGCCAATAATACTCAAGTCTTTTGATTTTTAATTTCATTTTTGGACCCGATTGATGTGCACCGCATAGTCCTGAATGAACTTCATTAACAATCTTCAGGGCTTCTCGTTTGTCCAAACAACGCAGCCACATCTGATCGAATGATCGACGGTACAATAAATTGTTAACTAGTGCATAAGATAGGGCACATTTCTTAATCTGATTGGAAAGAGATTTATCCTGAGGAAGTTTCCCTTCTTGAAGGTAGTCAATTAAAGGTCGTCTCCAGTCGCCTTCCTTATTAGTTGTTGAAGAGGCAGAAAGAACTTGGAAGGGCTTGTTATTGATATGTTCCAAATCTATAGGAGAAAGGGTTTTGCGGCCCTGAATCTCTATAGGGATAGAATCTTCTTCAGGACATGCAAATTCCTTTGCAAGCTTTGCTAAGACATCCACCGCAGAATTGCTTCCACGGGGAACCCTATACAGAGTGACCATAGGAATTTGTTCAAGCAAGTGAAGTGTATACTGGTGGTATTTCAAGAGATTAGGATTTAAGACCTTATAGGTTCCCGTAACTTGGTTGATTACCAATTGGGAGTCGCCAAAGATCTTAATCACTTTAATCTCCATCAAAATTGCAAGTTCCAAGCCAGTTATCAGAGCTTCATATTCAGCCTCGTTATTTGTACAAGGCTCCGACAAGTGGTAAGAAAAGTGCATCATCCCCTTCTCCGGCGTTATAAAAATTAAACCGATTTCGGCCATTCCGGGGATTATAGATTGTTGGGTCGCATCCCGGCGAGAGGATAATTCCCAGATGGCTTCTCCAGATTCCCTCAAACTCATGATTTGTTCATCGGGTAGATCATCGTTCAAGGGAGAATCTGCCGGCAGCGGGTGCGCTGCCAGGAAGTCAGCAACGGCCTGCCCTTTTACAGCACGGAGGGGAGTGAAAGTAATCTCAAATTGGAGTAGTATCATAGTCCAGCGAGCTAAACATCCTGATAACGTAGGTCGGGTCATAAGATACTGCAAAGGATTAACTCTTGAAATCAAACTGATTGAGTGGGAGAGCATGTAATGCCTTAGCTTCTAGGCCGCAAAAACTAAAGCAAGACAATGCTTTTCAATTGAAGGGTATCGAATTTAAGTAGGAAGAAGTCTTCGAATAAGGTAATAGAGAGCATTCTCTCTCCCTTCATCGTTGACTTGAGCTAGCAGGGCGCCTAAAGACTCGCCTAAAGCTGCAGTGTAAAGGATTAATGGCTTTCCCGGAATTGGGGCCGCCAGAACTGGCGGGTTGGAAAGGTTTTGTTTAATATCATCAAAAGCATTCTGGCACTTATCGTCCCATACGAATTTAGTATCTTTCTTCGCAAGGATAGAGAAGGGTTGACATCTCCCGGAAAGGTTAGAAATAAACCTCCTTATATATGCCAATCTACCCTGTAGAGACCTTAACTGAGTAAGGCTCTTAGGAGACGGCATATCTAAGATGGCTTCAATTTTAGCAGGGTCGATCTCAATTCCTCGATGCCTCACCACGAATCCTAAGAATTTCCCTGAAGTGACACCGAAGGCGCACTTCAAGGGATTCATTTTCAAATCGTAACGGCGCAATCGTTCAAAAACAATTCTTAAGTCAAATAGGTGAGCCTCTTTGACCTTACTCTTGACAACTAAATCATCGATGTAGCACTCGACTTGATTGTGGATTAAGTCATCAAAGATGTGAGTCATAGCCCGCTGGTAGGTTGCCTCAGCGTTCTTTAGGCCAAATGGCATTACCTTATAACAAAAGATTCCTATAGGAGTTCTGAATGCAGTGTTTCTCTCATCTTCTGGGGCCATCTTGATTTGATTATAATCGGATGAGCCATCCATAAAGGAGAAAATAGCATGCGAAGAATCAATGTCTACCATAAGTTCGGGTATAGGCAAAGGAAATTCATCCTTGGGACATGCCTTATTCAGATCCCTATAGTCGATGCAAATCCGAATTTGATCATTCTTCTTTCGAACTGGCACGACACTGGCCACCCAAGAGGGGTATTGTTCCTCTCGAATAAATCCGGCTTCGGCCAACTTCTTAAATTCGAAAACTACTTGTTGCTCGATCTCTAAGCGCATGCGTCGAGGAGCTTGTTTAACAGGAATGGCATCATGCCGAACTCCAAGTTTGTGGACCGCTACCTCAGTAGGCAAACCCGGCATTTCATCGTATGTCCAAGCAAAGAAATCCCTAAACTCAGACAATAGTTGAATTAAGTCTTGGGTTTCACTCTCGCCCAGTAGAGTACTTATGAAAATTGGGCGGGGGTCATCATCGGTTCCAAGGTTAATTTCTCTTAACTCGTCGACTGTTGATTTAATTTCTTCTTTGAATTCAGGGGGTGCATCCCGAACTTGAAGATTATCTGGATCATCTAAAGTCTCCAAACATAGCCCATCCAGGGGACAACAGGGATCCGTAGGGACATTTGGAGATTTAAGATGGTAAGTTATCATTAGGCAGTACTCATCGTCATCGAATGAACTAACGGTTCCAAAGCCGATACCACTTGTAGGATTTTTCTTAATTTTTGTTTGCCAAATATTCTCGTGGTATCTAGCTTGACCCTTAGTCCATCGGTATGGTACAGAGCCTTTAGAGAAAGTATTTTTTATACAAACAGGGAAGTAGCCGAAAGGTAATTCCATTAATTTGTTAAAATCTGCCTCCTCAAGGGTTACATCACCTTCATCCCTTGTGGAGGAGGAGCCAGGAAAGAATTTCTGGACTTTCTTAACTTCACCGTTCAGGTTGGGGGACTCTTTAACTTCTAACCCTACAATCCTGCCAGCCGACAGTGGGGTCAGAGAAAGGGCCTCAATCCTCCTACTGAGCTTTTCGTACATTGTTAATTCAGGCTCGTCACTTTTAACTTTTGAGATATCTTCCTCAGGGTCACTATCCCGGTCTAAGGTAAGATCAAATTTTGAAGGAGCATTTGGATTCTTGTAATCGAGTGAGAGGGCAACAACTTGCTTTTCTGGTTCACCATCAGAATCTGATTCCGAGTCAATATATACAGGTGCTGCTCTCCTATGTAATGAAGCATAACCCCGACCTCGTGCCCTTAAAGCCATCCTCCTGCCCCTTTGAGGCAATTTGTTTGGAGGCCTAAGAACAACGATATCAAAGTCATCTTCACTACTTGATTGTATCATTTCTTGATTGGTGATTTTATCTTTTTGTTTCTCCTCAATTTTGATCTCTAACTTAGAATGGGGCGAGGACCCTTTTGGAATGAAATATGTAGCATCTTCATAGATTCTGATCTCTTGAATTGAGAAAGGTTACAAATCACCCTTAATCACGTGTTCAATGCCATCTCGTTGGTACTTGACGCATTGGTGTAGGGTAGATGGAACCATTCTATATTCATGAATCCATGGTCTACCTAGAAGAGCATTAAAGGACGTCGCCGAATCAATTATATGAAACTTAGCTTCAGTTTTCAATCCTCCTATTTTTAATAGCAAAGTGATTGAGCCCAAAGCCCTCTCACCCTTTTCGTTGAACCCACGAAGCCCTAACCTGTCGGTTGAGAGCTTGCTAGTATCAACTCTGAGGTAAGTGAGGGTCTTTATGTTCATTACGTTAACCGATGCACCCGGATCAACGAGGACTCTCGATAACTTGAAGTTTCCCACATCTATAGTGATGTAAAGGGGACGGTTGTGTTCAGCAGTTCCCAAGAGTAAATCTTCATCGGAAAAGGTAACTCCAGGGATCTCTTTGAAGTAAAATGCCTCATCTTTTGAAGTTGAAGCCAATTGGGTTAAGCAAATCTCAGGGTCGAGAAGTGCTTTAATTAAAGACTCCCTCATTTCTTTGGAAAGTAGGAGGGCGTCATAAATGCTTAATTTGGCTGGCAACTTCCTATGATGGGCCAAAACATTATAATCAACCTTGGGGATGACGGACTCAAAACCCGGAGGAATTAAAGGAAATTCATATTGCTGAGGGGAATTTGGATTTAGATCTTCGAAGGGGGATTTCTTGCCTTTGTCCTGAGGGGGAAGCCTAGGGGGTAAGACTTTACCGCCGCGGAGTTGCACCTGCTCGATATCCTCAGGCGGGCAAACTAGAGCGGTGTCTACACTCACTGTAGGCATTGGATCATCGTTTCCCGAAAGAGAGTCAGAATCTGAAAGCTCTATCACAATAGGATTTCCTTGAAAATTGATTTGGGGAAAATCACTTTCTGATAAGGCTTCATATTTGACATCTTCTTGAGTAGTCGACTCAGGAAGGTCAATTTGTTTGACATTTGGATTTGCTTCACCAAAATTTTGATTTAAAATAAGAGGATCATCAATTTGCATTTCAGACTCATGGCCAATCATCAAGACAGAAGTAGAAGGATATTTTTTTTTATCTTTTGACCCTTCGCCTTTGATGGGGAAAAGTAAAAGTTAGATAACAAAAGAGGGGAGAGGGTTTTAACACCCCCATCCGCCATTCTAATACATCTCTCATCAACACACTTCCCCTTTACAAAATCATCTCTCTTTTCTTTTACAGTAGTTTCTACGACTACTGGACAAGGAAGTGGCTCAACATCTTCCTGCGAAGCGTCCAGGTCAACTTCCCACACCGGGCCCTGGGCTATCGTAGTCAGCTGTTGAGAAAGACGGAAAGACTTGTTAATCGATTTTTTAAATGCCCGGGACAAAGCAATGTCCCAACCATCTTCAACAGAAAAGGAAGAGTTAAGAAGGTTACCTGAGATAGTTTTAATTGAAGCTTTTTCTAGATCGACTAAGTACTCTTTAGAAATTACAATGTTACCTTGAATGTAGTTCCTCTCAAGCCAATCTTTGAACACAACACAGTCTTCAAGGGGGTGACTAAGCATCCGGTGGTATGGGCAATACTTGGGATCCTCTTTCTTATTTTCATCCTCGGGTCGCCTAGCCTCTAGCAACTGAAAATCTGGCTTCTTTAATAGATTGTTAAAGATCTTCCTTACTGACTCCCTCTTAAATGGATATGGTTTTGCCAATCTCTCTCTAAAAGGGACAAAGTTAGAATCTCTAGCATACTGAGGAGTAATCTGAAACGGCTGCCTCTGAGGTGGCTGTGGTGGTGGTGGAACACTAGGCTGACTAACAACTAGCCTCTTCCCCTTATCAACTGTGGAAACCACTGCTTTCTTCTCAAATGTTTTCACCAATCTAGGACCCTTCTTATCCTCAGACTGCTCTCGTAAAAAGGGCATCCTAGGAGCCTCTTCCTGCAAATTGTTAGCCTTATTAAGAAGTTTCTCAAAGGTTTTAATAGTGAAACCTTTCAGGAGAAAAGCAACAGGGCCGTGGATATTCTTTAAAAGAATCTCTACAGCATGTTGCTCTTGCAACTGAGGTTCACACTTCATCGAGAGGTTTCGCCATTTCAAGATGTATTCAACCAGAGACTCTCCCGGCTTTTGCTTTTCAACCACAAGATCGCCCACAGTAGTACGTTGTTGTGCTCTAGAAAATCTCTTTAAAAAAAGGTTTTCTAGATCACTAATGGTTCTTACTGAACCATTGGGCAGATCGGCGTACCACTCGAAAGCAATACCGGATAGACTACTTACAAATTGGCGAAAGAGTAGAGCATCTGGCCCTCCTGCATTGCAACAGCTTGCTCGGAAATGGGCCAGATGCTGCCTCGGGTTTTCAACTCCGGTGAAAATTTTAAAAGTTGGTGGCACAAAGCTCTTTGGGTAAGGAACTGAGTCATATTCTTCGGGGTAAGGCCTACCCTTCAGAATAGATACGGTTCCTTGCAAAAAGGCTAAAGCCTCCCTTACCTGGTCATCAATCAATTGCTTAATGTCTTTCTGGGGTAATGTTGGAGGAGTGGTGGAAACTATAGGCTGAACTGGAAGTACTTCTGGCAGATATGGAAGAACAACTGGCACCGACTCAGGGGATTTAGAGCTGGATTCTGTCTTGTTAGCCTTTTCCACAAGCTCTTGAGCTGATTGTTGGACTTTAAGGGACATTTCTTATGACTTATCGAATCGCTCTTGCATTTCCTTGATTTTTGACATCATGCTTGCAAGCTGATTTTCTAGGTTTCTTATGTGTTCTTCATCTCTAACTTTTATGGACTCTTCTGAATCTGATTCGACAGCAGGTGAATCATTATCTTTAGCAGGTTGACGCTTACTGGGCTCAGCTTCTTTAATGGATCCTCTGGTTTCAACCATACAAATTCTACCAATATAATCATCCTCTTCCCCGAGGAGGTTGTCCAGGTCTGGGTCAAAAGTGGCCATCCCTTCTTTATTTAACAGAATGTTTCTTATCTCTTGCACTACCTCCTCGGTTGGTCTATCCCCGATTGACTCAGGATCGAGGGGTAAGTACATTTTATATTGAGCCATATCAAAGATCGAGTTCCTCAGTGTCTAACTTGGAGATAATTTCTGTGAGCTTTGGATTAGGATCTGGTTGAGGCTCTGAATCTGGTTCATCTATCATTTCCTGATCTTGGTCAATTTCCTCCTCTTCAACTATATCAGAATTAGTAGTCAGAAGAGTGGCATCCTCTACAGGGAGAGGGACACATACCTTAGGAGGCGAAGCAGGAGCTTGTAGGGAAATAGCTCCTACATCGGGTAAGGTAAGGTCCTCAGACTCCTTGGTAGGGAGCCTAGGAATGACACATGGATCTGGGTTATCACCAACTGGAGCAACGATAGGGACAACAACTGGATCAGGAACTAAACTGGTCGTAGGAAGACTATCAATTGCAACAACTGGAGAACTGGGCTGGGTATTCATCACATCAACCAAAGCTGGAGAAGGTTTAACTACAACTCGTTGGAGTTGGAGAATGAACTTTAAAGTTTTAGGGGGTGGTGGCAAGATCTCTAACTTGGTTCTTTTAGGTACAAATCTCTTTATAGGGGACTTGGGCCTCTTGCCCTTAACATCTATAGGTCTCTGAATCTCAGTCCCTTCTGGCTTAACAATCACTGAGGCCAGCTTTACAGGTCTAGGAGAGGGTACCGGGGGTCTACCAGTAGGATGGTGGCCTCTCTCGGACCCAGTCAACACAATACCCTCTGTTTTACAGGACGGAGGGCGTGGCACCCAATGATATCCATCAACTAATACTGAAGTGGCAGGCTGTCTAACATACTTCTTATTCTTTCTTACTGGTTGTGGAGTCAAGTTCTTCGCCTCAGATACTTATTCTTTCAACACTTCTTTCTGGAAGCGATGTGAGATCACTCCTTCAACTGTTTCACATATTTTTCCTTAGTTTGCCCAGACTGTGCGGCACAGGTATAAATTATATTCCTTAATGTCCTTGTCTTCAGGAGGTGTTTTTCTCTTGAGGTCTTCTTAGTCGAGTAGTCGACTGGGCATGGTGGGGAACGGGCTATCCTAACTGCCCTCTCCTCCCCTTGAGCAGAAGCAAGGGGGTAGAAGCGACTCCCGTTTAGGAGGGGAGAGGAAGAAGGAATAGGTAGCTCCTCAGCAACCTCAGGCTCTACTTGAGCTAAAGTCTTGAAAGACACAACTTTCTTAGCCTTAGAAATCTTCTTCCTAAGTCTCCTCAGGTAGTTCTTCTTTTGGTTCTTAGTGGCAAAGCTAAGTCCAGAACTAGACCCTTTCTCAAAGATAGATTTAACTTCAGTGGGGGTCTCAACAACTGGCTCAGACTATTTCTGTGCATCACTCTCTACTGGTACAGTGGGTGCAGATCCCACAATAACCTCAATCACTGGGGTAGGTTCCTTACTGGCATTCAGATTGACTATCTCATGTCCATCCATGTAAAACTCAAGGGTATTGAATCACATTCCAAAAATCACAGTGCTTCGTTGATAATTAACAGTTGAGGATAGCTCTCGGTCGAAGGAGAAAATTAATTTGCCAGCCATTTGAGTTTTCTGAAAATTAAAGAGAGGATTGAAATTAGGTTTCTTTTAAGAGAGATAGAAAAGAGTTTATTCTTTTGAAATTTAAGGCGTGTAAGATAATCTCAATCTTCCAACACATGTTGAGTGATAGAAAATATCACCCAACACATGTTAGGGAGGTGAAGAGACTAAGTTCATGCCAAAAGGAAGGTTTTCTTAAGCGATTTGACATATGCTAGCCCACAAAGAAATCGTATGGGATAACATATGCGATCTTGAAAAAGGAATTTGAATTTCGAAGGATTTAAGGTGGGTTTTCTTACCAACTCAAAACACAACGGACAGAGTTTTCCTTGCGCGAAGGCTTATGAAACTGTGAGAAAACCCAGGTAAAGTGAATAGTCTAACCCTCCTCGCCTCTAAAGGTCAAGGAGGAAGTGAGGGGGTTAAGATTAAAGTACTTTCGAAATATTCAAAGTCAATAATTCTCAAATTCTTTTCAATCTTAAGAATTTATATATTGAATGAGATGTTTGTTAACTATAAACTCATAGGATTGAAAAGACATCTAAGGATCTGATTCGACACTATCGCCTCACTGGTTGGCCCAGGGGCAGAAGGTCAGAATCAGGACGAATATTTAGCATACAATAAATTTTGGAGGTAAAACCTCTCTTTTTTTATTTTTATTTTATCTTAGATGTTGGCCACACTCACCCAAGGAACAAATGGGTAGAGGGACCAACGGAAGAAATGATAGTTAAAACTATCGATGTGGCAAAAATTTGTCACTATTAGAGATGGAGAGAGAGATTCGTCCCACCGGGCGTGCCATTTTTGTGTTGGTGGAATTTTGAAAATAAGTTTTGAAAAATATTAGTTTTCTTTGGGAATCTTAAAAATGAAGATTAATTCTAATTCTAAAGTCGAATCTACTCGGTAGAAAAAGTATATTACCCCGAAGGATGAAAATAAAATTTCATGACAGTGTTCAGACTTAGAATTATGAAATTCATCTTGAATATCATGACCGGATTCTAGAAAGAACTTCGTATAGCCCTGAGGGAACAAAGTAAGTTCAACTCAATATCCAATTATAATATTCAAGAAGTACGATCATTGGGTTCACATCCAAAGCCTTATCAAAGAAGGGTGTATCTCCCCAAAGGGAGATAACACCATTCAATTATAATCTTTTTAATGTACTAAAGATGATCATTTTTTAACTCTTTTCCAAAGAAATCTAATATGATTTTAGAAAAATAAATTTTAAAATTAGGTGCGTATGTGGTTCCAAATCTCCTACGAGTGCAAGCCCTCGTAGTTAATTATATCGTAGAGAGACAAAGTCTCCTACGAAAACTCTCGATTAAAATAGTGACAGAATTTTGTTAGATCTTCTAAGAGTGATACCAAAAAGAGGTGAATTTTGGAAACATAAAAGAGAATGGATCAAAGTTGAGCAGTTATTAACAAAATCAAATGAAGAAGAGTAGGGGACACTTTGAGATTCCAGAACCATCCGGAAGTGTCCCAACTTAATCTAAGTGTTGGGCTTTATGTTTTAAGATCAAAATGAAGCTTTAATTAGAGTTGAGCATTTTATTAGAAATTTAGTATTATATTCCCGAAATTTGGGGTCTTGTAATCAAAAATCTGCCCCGGATCCTAAGTCTAATTTAGACACTGGACCACAGTCGTCCGAACCTAACTAATATAGTGCAATGCCTGGACTTACCCCGGCCTGGATTGGGGAGCCAGCTAACCACCTAATCGATTTAAAAGAGATGAGTCCAGTCTTTTATGAAAGAGTGGTAGGGACGTTATATTTAAAGTTTTGAAGAGTTGGGACCGACATCTAGATATTTTTTTCTAATTGGTCCCTTTGACTTATGTTGGGTGCTGAAATGCTAAAACTGATGCAATAAAATTTTTGACTCTTTTAATTTGTATCTAATGCAATGCATGCTGGTCGGCAACTTCCAAATCAAATATGCTTGAAATTTTAAAAACAGGCTTATAAAATATTTTTTTAGAAGACTGGACTTCCCCAGGTCCGGCACCTTGTCCTCATAGGTCAGACTATCCCGACTCTACCCGCAGGCGGGGAAGGGTCTAAAGCAAGGAAAGAGTAATGCAGAAATATGCATGCGACCCCGGGGTTGATCCCCGGCTAATTCCCTAGATTCGTTATCTTTTTATGTTATTTTGACTCACAAAATTTTTAGACATTTAAGATTTTGAGTAGAAAACTTTCACACCCTCACGAGTCTCACGTATCCAGGCGAAAACAAAAGAGGCACATAATCGCCAAAAAACTAAGAAAAGCATGTAATTCTATAGGCAATCAATTCAACACATCAAATATAAATAAATTAATAAAATAAATGTCCATAGGCAAAGTTGCCTTGCTTATTACAAACCAGGGTCTTACAGAAAGTAAAGTGGCTGGGCACCACTGACAACAACCCGGATTCTAGACCTAACAATGACGCAAGTTGTTTTGAGTGGGATACTCTCAGTCTTTAAGTCTTCAGTCTTGCTCTCCTTTGGGCTCCTTTTCTTCAAGCTCCTTAGATTCTTCGTAGTAGGCTACCCAAATGAATAAGAGGGCACTTCCTATAAGGGGAAGGCCACTCTTTCCTCTTTGGGTAGGGAAGAAGTGTGGTCCAAATTTGGATCTCCAAATAGAAAAGGAGTACTCCCCAAAGGGGCATCCTTTTCTCTTCAGAGTCCAAGCTTTGGACCTATATATCCCAACTCAAAACTAACTTTCACAACACTTAATAATTACACAAATTACATTTATTTAAAAATAAAATCTAGATTCACCTACAGGGTTATCCTAAGAAGTTAATAAATAAGAAGCAGTTATTCCCAAGCAGTTATATATGTGCAGAAAAGAAAGTAAACACACTGGCCACGCTCTTTTCATTTGGGGGTTTAGCATCTAAAGCACCTGTGCAAGCATTTATAACAATTGATATTTTTTTTATTGATTTAGCCCCCTTTTTATTACCCTGCATGAGCGTGACTACCTGCAGAAAACTGTGTGAACATCCAGATCGTACCTAACCTAAGGGTAATCTGATCGCCAAACACATCAATCCATCCATAGAGTGCAGAAAAGTAAGCAGACACAGCAAAGCAATTTCATCCAAAACATACAGTGAAAACTACGAAAAATCCGGCACACAGCGGTAAAGTAAACACCGGCCTAACTCAGATCTAGAGTTGGTTGTCCTATCACATCATCTAAAGTGTGTGTAGAAGGTCGTGTGGTTGAGGTAGGTCCTAAAGTGGGTGATTAGTTGAAGTTGTCTAAAAGTCTGGGTTTGTTAAGGTTTAAAAGGGATTTAGATTAAAATTTAAGTATTAATAGATTAAGATTTTTAATTAAACATATTTTAAAAGTTAATTGATTACTACCTTTGTTTCACACCGAGGCCGTGAAGTTTATTTCACCTTCCTTGGGGCTAAGATAATAGCCTCGTAGGCCTGGGTTACCTAGTAGCAATCGGGGTTGATTAAGTTATTTAAATTGGTTGGAATTAAAGAAGTGGATTGATATTAAAGGGAGTTGGTTGCTGATTTTAATAGATTAGTTGGGAATTTTATTAACCTATTAAGAAAATTCTGAAATTTGGAGGAGTTAATAAGTTTTGGAGGTCATCCGGATATGCTAATTAAGGGGTCAAAATTTGACTTTTAAAATTAGAGTTAATCTTAAGGGTTTCAGATTTTTAACAAATACTAGACCTTATTATGAGTTGTTAGACAGTTGGCATACTCAATTTGGGGTTTTTTATCAAAAGTTATGATTTTTAGAGTTTTGACCCGGTTTTGACCTAGAGTTGACCAAAATGTTGACTTTTTTACTTTGACCAGATTTTGGGGGTTTGAAATTTTTAGAAAATACTAGGTTTTAATTAGAGTCATTAGCCACTGAGTTTGATTGATTTGGAGTTTTCTACCATTTGTTATGAATATTGGAAGTTTGGATATTTATTGAAATTATTAAATTGTTTCAATTAAGGGTCATTTTAGTGATTTGATCCCAAATGAGTCCCAAACTTCTTGAAATCAACTCCAAAGATTAGAAATGATCTAAGGAGAGATCATCAAGTGCTTAAAGATTTTTTTGGGATTTGTAATAATTTTTAATTAAGTAAAATTGATTAAATATTGATTTTTATTAAAATTAAATTAAAATGGATTTTAATGTCAAATTAAAGTAATTTCAATTTTCAATAATTAAGAGTTGAAATATGGTTGATTAGACATATTATGGGTATTTTTTGGAATTAATATAAATTTATAATGATTTATTGAATTTTCTAAGTCCTTAAAGGGGCTGAAATTTGACATGCTCAATTTTCTAACCTAATGACCTTCAAATTGAGTAAAATTTGAACCTAACGTATCTGATGTCATTAAGTTTACTATGTTCAAGTTTCACCCCTATTGGGTGTGTGTACAATCCCCTATGAATTTTCTAAGTTTTCTAGACATTTCCTTAATTATTTTTCCTAGGTGTCTCTACTATTTAAATAGGCATGAAACTTGGTGTGTCTAACCCTGGTACACATACATGCATATCACAGAAATTTAACATAAAACTATTAAGTATCTAGAGAGTTATAAATTTTCAAAGTTTAGGGTCCAAAATGGACCTTTTACCTTGAAAATTCATATCACAAAAAATTAAAGAGCATCTGATCCTAGAAAAATCACATAATATGCCTAAGATGCTCAAGAACATTCCACCAAAAGTTGGGATTAATTTGATCCCTGGATTATAAGAACATTAGAAAAATCTAAATTTAAATAAAATTAATTTTCTTATAATCCAGAAATCAAAATAAATTAAAATTTCTTTTATTAAATACTACATGAAAATATCTTTCCAACGAGCCCAAGAACATCAAATTTGGTGGAAAATTCAATTTTCTATGAATTTTAGAAGATCTCGACATTTTTTTTTATTTATTTTTGACCAAATCTTGTCAAATCGGCCATTGCATAGATGGACGATCAGGATTTTGCCAAGTCACGCACCTGGACTTTGGGATGACCCGCGTTCAACCCTTGAGGGAGGATTCACGCGGTATACCCAGATCTGGGCCGTCCGTCTTTGATCGGATGGTCCAGATCTGCCGCAGTTCATTTTGAATAGAAAACTTTAAATGTCCATATCTCCCAAAATACTCAACAAAATTTAAGGAAATTTGAAACATAGCTTTAGGGCAATATAATCTTCCAACACCTGAAGTTTAGAGGCTTCATATGTTGTAGATTTGCTACAGTTTCAAGTCAAAGTTTTAGAGAAAAGTTACGATATCTTACAATCCTGTGGATGGATTTTGATGTACTTAGGCTCATTGGAAAGCACTTGATATCCTCTACAACTTTGCTGAAGGACCCAAGAACCCTTTAACGGCGAGATCAAAAACTGCTATAGGAAACTCGTTTTCTCTCTCTTTCTCTCTCTCTCTTCTTAGTTTTAGCTCTCAATACTTCAAAAAAACTTGAGAAAAGCTTGGGTGAACTTCTCTTATAGATGGAGAGGATAAATCTTCAGTTGGATAGATTTTTGAGCTGATGGAATTAGAAATTTTGGAAGATAGTGAATGATGCCAAGTCTTTGAGTTGAGTCAACCATCATTGCTACCCCCTAATGATATCCTAGGCTTAATGAGAGAGAGAGAGGGAAGTGTTATGGTATTGCCAAGTGTTTCATTCAGCCATAAAAATGCATGGATAAGTTTGAATTAGTTAGGCTTAAGCTTAAAATGGGTTTTGACCATTTTTTAACCCTCCTAATGCCTTAGCTTGACTATTTGACTAGTCAATTTAGTCAATGGAATGATGTGGCATGGGGGAAGATTTGATGAATTGATTTTATTAAATTAAATATGGTTTGAGATTAAGGATTCAAGAATTGAATGCATATTTATGTATGGAAAGAGGTTTTGACAAAGTTTAACTTAGTGACTTAATCAAGCTAAGTAACGTTTAAGCCAAAATAAAAAGTTGGAAATATTTAAACCATGATTGGGATATCTTTTGATATGGATTTGAGAGTTCAATTGATTTGATTTAATCATATGAGTTGATTTGACCCATTTAACCCTTCAAGGATTATTTGGTCAACTTAGGTTGACTTGGTCAACCAAGTTGATCTAAGGTTGGAATTGAGTCAAAATGATTTCAAAAATCATTTGAAAGCATTAGAGATAAATCTCAAAAGTTGGTGGTCACACCACATCAAGTTTAGGCCAAGCCAAAAGTCCCAAAAAAAATCCCCTTAAAGGACTTTTTGGTCATTTTGGCCTTGAGTCAATTCTCGATCGAGTTGAGTCTGAAAAGATGCAGATTATTGTTCAACAGATCAATATCAAGGTATTAGAGGTGATCAAAGGGTTTGGAGAGGGCTCAAAGGTCAAATTCCACTAGGTGGAAGGTCCAATGGCATTGGTTGTAAATATTTAAAGGTTTTGTAGCCTTTGGGTATGGATTAAGTTTTTGAGGTTAGAGTCCTCCAAATGAGCTCAAATTTGGAGGGTTGACACTAGAGACATGTCACTTCAATATGAAATTGGTAGACCCTGAATCGGATGCTAGTTGACAGGATTTCAAGGTGATGGAAAAATCACCTAGAAGGGGCTTTAGGACCTAAGTCTTTAGCCTAAGGATTCTGGGTTTTAATTGAATTTAAGATCTGAATTAGGCCTAAGGGCTAGGAGCTTGGAAGATCCTATGATCTAGGACTCATGAAGGAATCAAGAGTGACCTCATACAAAAATGAGGTCAACATCAGTCTCTTTGACCATTACAAGTAGACTCAAGAGGTGAAAATCAAACGTACAGACTGAATCAACCCTAAACCTACGCAATCCTGAATTTGGCACCTTCTTGATCGTCCGATCTTCAATTCCAGAAAAGTTAGAAGCAACAAGCAGTCCAAGAGAAACAGTGTTTGTCAATCATCAAAATATAAGACATGAAAAATAGATTTGTAACAACTTTGAACTGTTCGTCAAGACAAAATGTCCTAATCATCGCTGGACGATATCCTCTAATTTCTCAACTTGAACTATTCATCCAGATGATTTACCCCGTGCGTCCCAGGATGATGTCCTCTGGACCCATGATTTGAACTAATAGTCCAGACGATTTACCCTGTTCATCCTAGGATGATGTTCTCTGGACTCATACTTCGTACTGTTTGTTGCAAATCTATTTTTCATGTCTTATGTTTTGATGATTGACAAACACTGCTTTTCTTGGACAGCTTGTTGCTTCTAACTTTTCAGGAATCAGAAGATCGGACAATCAAAAAGGAGCCAAGTTCAGGAATGCGTAGGTTTAGGGTTGAGTCAGTCTGTACTTTTGTTTTTTACCTTTTGAGTCCACTTCTAATAGTCAAAGAGACTGATGCTTTGTAACCCTTCACACACACACTTGAGAAACTTAGAATTTCTGTTTTTACTCATATCGACTAGGACGATTTCTTTGATCGGCCTGGACGATCAGCTTAAAACAGAAAGTCTAATTAAGGATTCTTAATTAAGGCAGCCGACGTTAACAGATCGTCCTGGACGATACGTGTATCGGCCAGGACGATAAGCTCAAAACAGAAAGAAGTAGCCGCCACAGACAAGTATGGTATACTGTATCTTTAAATTATCGGCCAGGACGATCCTCAGATCGGCCTGGACGATATTCACAAATTATGCCATAATTGTTCAGGAAATCAAGGAAGTAATTAAGGATGATTGATACGATCATATCGTCCTGAACGATCGAAAGATCGGCCAGGCTGATCTAGTCAAAAAACCTTAAGTTACTTCAGGACGATCAATATCGGCCAGCCTGTATTCAGGGCTATTATCAGGACGATTTTCCTCTGATTTGAACTCATTGGCCTGGAGGATCGTGCGATCGGCCTGGACGATCAAGCTATTTTTCAATCGTCCAGTTTTACATCCAGGGCTATGCTCTGGCCGATCTTCATTGATTTGTACTGATCGGCCAGGCCGATGTCCATATCGGCCAGGACGATATTGTCGGCAACTTGCAATTAATGAGCTCTTTTGGAGCTCTTCTATTTAAGAGCTTTTGTTCAACATTTTTAAAAACCTTTGGCTGCTGCCTTGACCTGAGAAGACCTTGAGGAGAGAAAGAGAGAGAGAGGAGAGAGAGAGGATCTTGTGAGGGGGAGCTTGTGAGGGGTTTCACAAGGGTTGCTTCAAGGATCTCTCTGCGTCGTCTTCGTCTAGAGTTTCTCGTCCGTGGAAGGGTCGGTAGAGGTAAGTAGTTTTGATTTTGGTTCTGGTTCTCTGCCAGCTTCAGGAGGAAGCAAAAGGAGATAGGTTCTCTGCCTTGCCGGGGTGGCAAAAAGGAGGTTCTTGTGAGGGTTTCTCCGCCTAGCCGTGGGGGCTAAAGGAGAGTCACTTTTTGTGTAGTGCAATACTTGGAGGGTGCCTCCAAGGAGTGGACGTAGGTCGAGTCGACCGAACCACTATAAATTTCTGTGTTCTTTTTCTTGCTTCCGCACTTTTAAATTCCGCACTTTTTTGTGGTGTGATTTAGTTTATGTGATTTTATTTCTTTGTTTAAAAAGAAGTTTTTAAAAATACTAATTCACCCCCCCCCCCCTCTTGGTTAGTTTGGGACTAAGTTCATAGGGCTTAACATCCCCATCGAACTTTCAAGTGGTATCAGAGCTTGATTCGAAAATTAAAGTTTGAAAACTTTTTGAATTTGATCCATGTCTAACTTTGGGAATCGCAACACTACGGAAGGGTATTCTATTACCCGACCTCCTCTGTTCGATAACCTACCTTTTGATTTTTGGAAAACTCGCATGTCAACTTTTTTACAATCTACTGATTATCGCATGTGGATGCTTATTCAAGAAGGTTATTCTCCACCTTCTCGTGAAATTAACGGTTTTAAAACTGAAGTTGCTTTTACCGAATGGACTTTTGATGAACGAGATTTAGCTCAATTGAATGCGAAATGTTTGAATTGTTTTTTCTGTGCTTTAAAATCTGAGGATTACATGCGTGTTTTAACTTACAAAATTGGTAAAGAAATTTGGGATAAATTGTGCATTACTTATGAAGGCACTAATGAAGTTAAACAATCCCGTTTAAGCATTCTCTTGCATGGCTATGAACTTTTTCGTATGAAACCTCATGAATCGATTTCTGACATGTACACTAGGTTTACTCAGATTGCTACCTCATTGCATACACTAGGAAAAGAACTTTCAAACTATGAAAAAGTTAACAATATTTTGAGATGCTTGCCTTCGTCCTATGATGCAAAAATTACTGCAATCACTGAATCCAAAGATTTGAACACCTATTCCATTGATAACTTGCTTGGCTCACTCATTGCTTACGAGCAAGGGGTGAATCAAAGAAATCTTGATGCAGGTGAGAAGAAAAAGGAGAAAACAATTGCATTGAAGGCACACAAATCGGATTCTGAATCTTCCGGGTCTGAAAGCGAAGAGTTTCCTTCATCACAAGGCAATTCAAAAGCTTTCTAAGGAAGAAACAAAAGCATCATAAAAGTTGGAGAAAAGATAAGGATCATAAACATATTAAAGGATCTTCTGATGTTGTTTGTTTTGAATGCAGGAAACCTGGACATGTAAGAGCCGATTGTCCTACACTTCAAGATCATTCAAGCAAAGAAAAGGAAAAAGGTGAGGAGAAAGCTAAGTCTAGGAAGGAGAATAAGAAAATCCAAAGAGGCTTCTGGGCAGAATCTGGTACTGATTCCTCTGAGACTGAACCAGAGGAAGAGACTACAAACTTGTGTTTCATGGGAGAAAACCAAAGTGATGAGGAAGAGGTATGTAAACCAACATATGATGAATTGTTTGAAATCTGTGAAAAAATACATACATCATACAAAAAACTTAAGAAAACTCATGCTAGCCTAAAATTAGAACATTCAAATCTACAAAAAGAGCATGAAGTTTTTCTCAAAGATCATGCAACGATTGATTCAAATCACATGGCTCTCCTTGATGAATTTGATGAATTAAACAAGAAGCATTTGGAATTAGTTGATAAAAGTAATGCATTAAAAGCTTCACACACCTCATTTAATGATGATCTTAAGAAATCTAAAGAGATTGAGAAAAATTTGAGGATTGAGAATGATGCATTAAAAAGAACTAACTTGAGAATTCAAAATGATTTGGAAACATGTAAGAAAGCTAGGATGACACCAACTTTTAATCAAAGGCCAGAACCTAGGAAGAGACATTTTTACTCAAACCATTTAAGAAAACCTTTTCCTGGAGTTCAATGTTTTTTTTGTGGCATGCTAGGACACATCTCACACACTTGCATAGTTCACCGCAGTACACATTGGGTGTGGAGACCTAAGATGCATGATTCAAAGCATACCACATCTGCATTGCACTCTACATTTCCTAAGAAGGAGCCCAAATCTGTTTGGGTTCCTAAAACTGACTGTTGTTAAGTTTTGCAGGAGTGCTCTCACCAAAGACCTCGTGGGAGCATAAGATAACTGAACATAAGGAGGCTTGCAGCTCAATTGCTTAAATCCGTCGCTTTATCACTTGCTTGAAATCTTTAGTTTTTGTATGTCTTTTATTTTTTAGTTTTTGTGTTCACTTTTTGTTGTCTTTAGTTTGCTTTTTTTTTTGCTTTTGCTTTTTCACTTTGGTCTTTATTTTTTTTGGGCTTCCATATGATGAAACTTCTCAAGCTTTTAAATATTGGAGTTTTTGGAGATAGGGTTTAGCTTTTTAAAATTGGAGTAAACTGTTGATGTTTTTCCCTTCTTCTGACTTTGTTTAGTGGCATGATTTTCTTCTATAAAACAAAAGTCTAAACTCAGTTTAACCAATGGCTTTTTAAGATCTCTTTCTAAATCTTGCTACATTAAAACATCTTATGCATAATAGTCAAAATTCTTTGATATCATTCAAGCTTTTGAAATCTTACCATTGCAGTTATCACGTGATTTTTATTTTGTGTTGTGGATTGTTCTTACCTATGTTAGAGAGAGAGCTCCTATTCTCTAATATTTGGAGGATATACTCACAACTAAGTTTTTTTTTAAGGGTATATTAAAGAATTTTTAGCTTGCAAAAGTTAAAAAGGAAAGAGGCCAATAAAGCCAAATTGAATAGAAAGCTATATACACAAAAGTGTATCAAAAATCAAAAGATGCACAAAGAGCCAATAAAAGTGACAAGAGGCATAAAATTAGCCCACTAAATGCAAGCTATCATCTCTTTAGTAAAACTCTTAAAACTTAGAAAACTCATTGATTATGTGATACGTTCAAAGATTTGATTTCAAATTCCATGATTGAGAAAAACTATTTTGGTTTATTATTTATGAGATATTTTAGTTGTTAACAAGTCTTGATTGGATCTTCTTATCCTTTTTGTTATTCTGAGTTAGGACTCTGTTGTTTTTAAGAGAATTTTGTACCCTGAAGGATGTCCGATCTAGGGTAAATTGAATCAGTTTTTCTACCTTCTTCTAATTGGATTTTGTTAAACCTCTTGATCTCCTAAAAACTTTAAAAGTTTAAATTCATGAAAAGAATTCTCATATGATGCCTCCATAAAACAAAAAAAAAATAGAAAAATTAAAATCCAAAAATATTCGGTGTTTGTTTTATTTTTTTGACTGTTTTTTATTTTTTATTATTTTCATTGTGTTATTTTTGTGTCTTTGACTGTCTTTTCTTTTGTTTTATTTTTGAGGGTCTTGATCATCACTATTCTTTTATTGATTTCAAATTCAAGTCACATCGGCCCTGCCGATATTTATATCGTCCTGACCGATATGACAAATTCTTTCCAAAATCCATCTGCTGACCTTTTTCTGTGCTTACTGAAATTCATCATCCTGGACGATACCTTATCGTTCTGGACGATTTGATCAAACTCATGGTGATAGTCCTGGCCGATAGTATATTTGTCTGGCCGATGCATTCTATGTGCATCGTCCTGGCCGATACACTGGACCGTCCCGGACGATCCACGTGTCAGTACATTTTGATCTTTAAATTCGGCCCCGGAAGATCCATTATTGGACCATCGGCCGGGCCGATCCACTGTTCGTCCTGGACGATACACGTGGCAAGTATTTAAAACATTTTAACTTCGGCCGGTACGATCAATTATTGTGCATCGTCCTGGATGATCCACCTAATCGGCCCGGACGATCTGCTTTTTCAACGGTCGTCCGGACTGACTCCTCGGGCCGATAGCCTGTGTCTAATCGGCCTGGCCGATATCTGATCGGCCCGGATGATTGGACTGCCTTTTTGACCAATCGGCCTGTACGTAATTATTAACACATATCGGCCTGGACGATTCCGCGATCGGCCAGGACGATATGGACGTTTCTTTAAATTCAGGCCGATCCAGCCATGATTTTTCACTCTTCATCCTTTCTCCTTTGTGTTTTTGCTTAAGTTCTCTCAAATGGCTGGTGGGAAGCGCGTCCGTCAGACCTCTGGAAGTTCCTCGAGGGAAAGGGTTGACCCTCGTTTCCGGGAAGCAGAAGATGAAGCCGCATATCATCGCTATAAAGAATGTGGAATTACTGTTTCCAGAATTATCAATCCGGTCCACATCTCTTACCCGGTAATGGATCTCTTCGCTCACACTTCCCTTTGCTTCATTCTGTCTCTTGTTTTCCCTTTCAATTCTGAGTTCCTTCTAGAATTTTTTGCAAACCTTCGCATCAACTCTACCTTCACAGCCCTGTCCTCCTATGTGAATCGACGCCCTGTCGAAATCACATATCAGGACTGTGTTGATCTTTTACAGCTATCCACCACCGGAGATAAGCTGCACCTAATTGCCCCTGACCCTGATTTTGACTGGTCCACGGCTAATCACTTTCTTCGCCAGACCAATGTCCGTTACCATGTTGGAGAGACTAGCTCTTTAGTCAGAGATGCTAGGACAATCCAACATGTCCTTCGCACCTCCGTCATTCCAAAAGCCGGCGACCGAGTCCACATTACCCCTCTACTTTCTCTCACTACCTTCTACATCATGGCTCATAGGGAATTCAACACTGCGGACCTATTTTTTCGTTACATTGATCACCTAACAACAATTCGCGATCCAGGCCACAGAAGAAAGCCAAATCTAGCCTTAGGACACATCACAGCCTATGTTCTTGAAACTAAATACCAACTTCAATATCCTATTCCACCAAACCTCCCAACTCCCTTCTACTCAAACAATTCCTTCAGCACCCTTCACAGTACTCGTCTCCACCCTGAGGAACCTCAGGGGGCTCAAGAGGAGGAGGCTCCCGCTCTAGCTCCCTTTCCTGACCCTGTCCCTCTCCACCAACACTCACCGGTTGATCAGTTGATTGAGAGATTTGATCGTTGGGAGACCCGATTTGATGCATATGTTGCTGCCCAGGAGCAGCAACACTCTGAGGACATTGCCCGCTACGAGCATCACCGCGCTGAGGATTTAGCTCGATTTGATAGTTTTCTTACTCACCAGCAGCAACAGCATGACCAGGACATCGCCTGGTTCAATGCTCAGTTTACCACCCTTGCCAGTTACTTTCAGCAGCCACCTCCACCTCCTCCATCTGATGATCAGGATCCCTCGTTCTTTTAGTTTGTGCTTTGAGTTATTGTTTCTTGTCTTTTTGTAGTAGTCTTTCGTGATGTTTTTTTTTTCTTTCTTCTTTCTTCTTTTCTCTGCTATTTCTGGACTCTCTTTTTGTGATGACAAAAAGGGGGAGTAGGATAGGGTGTGGTAGGAAAAAGTTGATGTTGTAACTTTGTTTTTCTAATGAATCTATTTTTGTCCTACTTGTGTTTTGCCATCATCGAAAAGGGGGAGATTGTTGCAAATCTATTTTTCATGTCTTATGTTTTGATGATTGACAAACACTGCTTTTCTTGGACAGCTTGTTGCTTCTAACTTTTCAGGAATCAAAAGATCGGACAATCAAAAAGGAGCCAAGTTCAGGAATGCGTAGGTTTAGGGTTGAGTCAGTCTGTACTTTTGTTTTTTACCTTTTGAGTCCACTTGTAATAGTCAAAGAGACTGATGCTTTGTAACCCTTCACACACACACTTGAGAAACTTAGAATTTCTGTTTTTACTCATATCGGCCAGGACGATTTCTTTGATCGGCCTGGATGATCAGCTTAAAACAGAAAGTCTAATTAAGGATTCTTAATTAAGGCAGCCGACGTTAACAGATCGTCTTGGACGATACGTGTATCGGCCAGGATGATAAGCTCAAAACAGAAAGAAGTAGCTGCCATAGACAAGTATGGTATACTGTATCTTTAAATTATCGGCCAGGACGATCCTCGGATCGGCCTAGACGATATTCATAAATTATGCCATAATTGTTCAGGAAATCAAGGAAGTAATTAAGGATGATTGATACGATCATATCGTCCTGGACGATCGAAAGATCGGCCAGTCCGATCTAGTCAAAAAACCTTAAGTTACTTCAGGACGATCAATATCGGCCAGCCCGTATTCAGGGCTATTATCAGTTCGATTTTCCTCTGATTTGAACTCATCGGCCAGGACGATCGTGCGATCGGCCTGGACGATCAAGCTATTTTTCAATCGTCCAGTTTTGCATCCAGGGCTATGCTCTGGCCAATCTTCATTGATTTGTACTGATCGGCCAGGCCGATGTCCATATCGGCCTGGACGATATTGTCGGCAACTTGCAATTAATGAGCTCTTTTCGAGCTCTTCTATTTAAGAGCTCTTGTTCAACATTTTTAAAAACCTTTGGCTGCTGCCTTGACCTGAGAAGACCTTGAGGAGAGAAAGAGAGAGAGAGGAGAGAGAGAGGATCTTGTGAGGGGGAGCTTGTGAGGGGTTTTACAAGGGTTGCTTCAAGGATCTCTCTGCGTCGTCTTCGTCTAGAGTTTCTCGTCCGTGGAAGGGTCGGTAGAGGTAAGGAGTTTTGCTTTTGGTTCTGGTTCTCTGCCAGCTTCAGGAGGAAGCAAAAGGAGATAGGTTCTCTGCCTTGCCGGGGTGGCAAAAAGGAGGTTCTTGTGAGGGTTTCTCCGCCTAGCCGTGGGGGCTAAAGGAGAGTCACTTTTTGTGTAGTGCAATACTTGGAGGGTGCCTCCAAGGAGTGGACGTAGGTCGAGTCGACCGAACCACTATAAATTTCTGTGTTCTTTTTCTTGCTTCCGCACTTTTAAATTCCGCACTTTTTTGTGGTGTGATTTGGTTTATGTGATTTTATTTCTTTGTTTAAAAAGAAGTTTTTAAAAATACCAATTCACCCCCCCCCCCCTCTTGGTTAGTTTGGGACTAAGTTCATAGGGCTTAACATCCCCATCGAACTTTCACTGTTCATCCAGATGAACTTATACATTCATCCCAGGATGATGTCCTCTATTCCTTAAATATATGGACCGTCCTGCAGTTTCATCCCAATGAACATTTGATATAACTGTTCGTACCGGACAAACTTAGTTCATACTGGATGATGATCAGGTATGATGTCATTTTGTACCAATGCACATTGTATCTGTACGCAATAATTTTTACATTATTCATACGTACGAAATTACGATAGTACAGAACGATCGAGTGCATACATAATTGAAAGTTTACAGTTTTTAGATGATTTTTCATGTCTTTCATATAAAAGGTCCACTTAAAACTCTCTTGTAATCTTTTTATCCACTGGTCTTCATGCAAACTGAAGAGAGATTGAAGAAGAGAGTGTGAGAGAGTTTTTGAAGGAGATTTCTTACTATTGGAGTGTGAAGGGTTCACTTGGTACTAAAAGGTAAGGATCTTCGTTTGTGAATTGTGATTACTTCACTCTTTTCTCTTGTCCTTCAAGATTTCTCATGAGAAGATCTTGTCAAGGAGATCTGGTTCTCTACCGACACTCAAGGAGTGTGAATAACGGAAGGTTTTCTACTTATCCTTGGAGAAGTGTGAATGGATGAAGGGTTCTCTGCCTACACTTGGAGAGTGTGAACAGCGGGAAGGTTCTCTACCTACACTTGGACAGTGTGAACAGCGAGAAGGTTCTCTACCTACACTTGGAAAGTGTAAAAGGACGATAGTTCTCTACCTCACCGAGTCGTGGTGGAAGAGAGTTTTTGTAAAGGCTTTTTCGCCTTGATGTGTAGGCAAAAGGAGAGACACTAAGTGGTAATAGTATAATACCTGAAGTGGGAGACTTTAGGGAGTGAATGTAGATTGTGTTTGACAAAACCACTATAAATCTTGTGTCTTTTTATTTTCCACTGCTTTTTACTTTATTGTTTCTGTTTGATCTGTAGTTGAAAAATCTTTTTAGAAAAATTTCATTAAAAAGTTTTAAATCAGTTTAAAATTATAAAAGGCTGGTAAATATTTTAATTACTAATTCAGCCCCCTCTTGGTTAGCTGCTGGGACATAAGGTTAGGTCTAACAACCTAATTCATATTTAACAAGTTTTAACATTTTTTTCTCCTAATATTTGTAGTGCATATCTATTTGTGTGTTGACTAATATTTTAGGTATATCATACATAGCTCTTTGAAGATTTAGGGCTCAAGATTGGGTAAAATAGGTTATGTAAAAAGAGACTACAATTTTTATTTATTTATTTTTAATTTTTTGAGTCAAGTTCTGTAATGATATATACTAGCCTGGTGATAGTGCACACATACACAAGTGGAGAAAAAAATTATTCTAAATATTTTATTCTTTTTATATATCATATTATACGATATATATCATATTGCACGATCTTGTGTTAGAGAAATTAATTAAATAATTAATTTTTATGAAAAAAATAATAATTTTTGAAATATAAATATTTATATAATACAAACTCCATATCGTACTGGATGATATGTTATAATTAGAAACCCCACTATTCTTAAAATTAAAAAAAATTGAATTTAAAATGTTCTATTCATACTGTATGAACCTCATCATAATTTATGATGTTTAAAATATTACCTAATTTAATCCTATGATTAATCAATCGAATCAGCTTAATTTTGATATTTTGATCGTACTGTATGAATTTTATCATATTGGACAATCAATAGAGATGATTTTGGCATCCCATGATTCATCCTGGACAAACTGCATTTCGGTTGAACTAATCGTACTGTATGATTGATCATTCATACTGACGATCATACAATACTAACAAAAAAATAAAACTATTTGTACTAATTTTTGTACAGTTGTTGGAGTCTAAGCGCTGCTATGTGCTATTCATGGCGCCACCGTATAAAAAAAACCTTCTTCGAATATGGTGACGGTGCAAATACATTCCGTGCTTTTCACCGCTGAAGAGACTTCTTTCATGGTCACTGCTAACCGCTTTTGGTGGGGTTAGTTTGGTTACATTTCTTTATGCTGATAATCATACATTACTAATAGGTTAAATTCTGCATATCATACTAGACAATCCAGTGATCGTACTGTATGATATTTAACGACTGAATTCTATTTTTTGGGTTTTTTGAAGCTCTCTATTTAAGCTTTCTCATAAGACTTTCTGAGTTTCTTTGGCATGCATTGAGTCTCCATTTTTTTTTGGAGAAAACTAGAAGAGAAAACATTGAAAGGGAAATAGGAAAGGGTGGATTTTGAGAAGGAAAAGATTCTTGTGGGTTTTAAGAGAGTGTGGAGGGGGTTTCACTTGGGTTCTTCAATAAGCTTGCATTTTAGTACCATCATATTTAAGATTTATCTTGAGGGAAGTTTTGGGATGAAGAAAATGTCTTTGGTGTCAAAGGCCCCGATTACTCTGTATCACCGAGGATGATGAAAGTGATTCAAGATTCTCTGTCTCATAAGGAGGGTAAAAAGAAGTCAAAGTTCTCTGTTTCTAAGAGAGTTAAAAGAAGTCAAGGTTCTCTGCCTGTGAAAGGAGTGCAGCACTCTGCCTCACAGGATTAGTGGAAGAGAATTTGTAAGGGCTTCTCCACCTAGTTGTGTGGGCTAAAGGAGAGTCACTAAATATTTAGTGCAATACCTGTAGTGAGTGACTATAGGGAGTGGATGTAGGTCTGATTGACCAAACCACTATAAATCTCTAGTGTGTTTGTTCTTGGTTTTATTTTTTGCACTTTATTTTCCACATTTATTTTTGTGATAACTACCTGGTTAAAAATTTATGATTTTTTGTTATTGTGAAATTACTTTGCTTTCCCATTAAGGGATAAAATTATATATTTTTAGATATTGAAAAAGTTTTAAAAAAGGTTTTTTGTGTAAAAGGACATTTTTAATTACTAATTCACCCCCTCGTGGTTAGCCTCAAGACTAGTTCTATCAGGTCTAACAACCTTCAAAAACTTTCAAATTAAGGGTTAAATGATTGTATAATGGGGTTGACAAATGCCCATCACTAAGGATCGGGATTGAATGATCATCTGATGGGTTTAAAACATGCCCATTATGGAGGATCGAGGTTGAATGATCATATGATGGTTTCATAATATGCATGTCATAGAGGATCGAGGTTGAATGATCATGTGATGGTGTTGAGATATACTTACCACAAAAGATCAAGGTCGAATGATCGTATAATGGGGTAAAAATATGCGTATCACAGAGGATCAAGGTTGAATGATCGTGTGATGGGGTCAAAATATGCCCATCATAGAGAATCAAAACTTAAGGGAAGGCAGCACCCAACCTTAAATGAAAGAGAGCATGAAATGATTGATTAATGTTTTTAATGTTCTTAAAAATTACTTTGACATTGAAAACATAATTGACAAAAATTAGTCCAGGACATCAAAACATTTCATTAATTGAGAATTCAAGCTACATCAAGCATAATATTTCTTAAGGAAACGCCTATTAGCAGGTAATATTAGATGATTTCTTTTATAATCTACTAGCTGATACGAGCCCCCTTAGCATATTGTCTCCTCAACAAAGGGTCCTTCCCATATTGGTTCAAACTTGCCATTGATCTTTCAGTGAGCTAAGATAGGCCTCCAAAGAACCTAGAGTAAGTCTTCTACTTAGAAGGTTCTAGGTTGCACTAACTTATCATGATCTTGAACCATTTGAGCCTTATACAACTCTAGATTTTGTTAAGCTTGGAGATGACACTCTTCAAGGCCTTTGAGTTCTTCTAGCTAGAGTTGTGCATTCTACTCAGTTGTGATTTGGATCTGGAATGCAACCCTAAGTGAGGGAATCTACACTTTTAGAGGGAGTTCAACCTCAGTCCCAAACACTAGTACAAACGTAGTGGATTGTGTCAGGGTCTTGTAAGTGGTTTGATAGGCCCAAAAGGCTTCTACCAACCCCTCATACCATTGAAATTTATTATTATCGAGGGTCTTTTTGATAATCTACACTAATGTCTTATTGAAGGCCTCAGCCAACCCATTTGCCCGAGGGTAATAAATTGTTGAGTATCTCCAATCAATGTTATGTCAAATTTCAAAATTATTGATTTTTCTAAGCTTGAATGTGGACATATTATCAAATATAATTTTGTAGGGTATGCCAAGTCAAAACATGATATGATCATTATGAAAGTTCGTAAGGGATGTTAGACCCTTATGAACTAGCCCAAGGCTAATTAAGAGATAGGTGAATTGGTATTTTAAAAATTCTTTCAATCAAAACACAAACAAAATTTAAATTCACCACAAAGAAAACACAATACATAAATAATAATGTAAAGAACACACCAAATTTATAGTGGTTCGGTCAAACCTTGACCTACGTCCACTCCTCGGAGGCACCCTCTGAGTATTGCACTAAACTCAATGTCTCTCCTTTAGCCCCCACAGCTAGGCGGAGAAGCCCTTACAAAATCACTTCCACCTTCCCAAGTGCGGTGGAGTAGCCGGTCCTTTGACACCTAAGAGATCTTCTTCTTCCAAGAGCTTCCCTCAAGATAAGACTTGAATTTGATGGTACTAAGGTGCAACATAACCGGAGCAACCGTGTGGAATCCCCCTCCACACTCCCTCGAATCCCCCTCCAAGGACTTCTCCTTCTCTCAAACTCCACCCTTTCCTCCCTTCCTGTAAGCTCTCTCTTCAAGTTCCCTCCAAAAGAATGAAGCTATAATGGCTGCCAAAGATACTTATTAAGTGCCTTGTCAAAGCTTAAATAGAAGAGCCTAAAATGAGCTCATTAATTGCAACTTGCCAACTTTATAATCCAGGATAATATGTATATCATCCTGGCCGATCAGTGAAAATTAAGCCCAATCAGCTAGGATGATTTGCGACGATCAGAAGAAATTTTTTCATATCATCCAGGATGATAATATATCATCCTGGATGATAATATATCATCTTGGACGATCAGTACGAATCATGAAATATTATCCTAAACATCGCTCTGAATAAGATTTGTCCGATGTCCAATCCTCCAGTAGATTGTCCCAGCCGATCCTGCGATCGTCCAGGATGATGTGATCGTGTAATCAAATCTTAATTACTTTTCATAAATAACAGATTAATTTCAGAAAAAGTTATACTATATTAGCCAGGCCGATGCCCGAGACAATGTCCAAAAATAATTAATACCTAAATAGATTTGGCGGGTGATTCTTTCTATTTTGAGCCTATCATCCCGGCCAAATAAAAATCATCCAGGATGATGTGCTTAATGACGACTACTTTAATCATGATGCCCTGATTAGGATTTTTATTTTTGAACCAATCGTCCAGGCCAATATAAATATCATCCCGGATGATGTTACCAAAAATAATAAACTCTAAGAAACAGTCAAAAATTCTTCCAAGGTGTGTGTGTGCAAGGTTACAAAGCAAGCAAGCACCCCTACAGTACATAACTCAAGAAATAAAAAATTTTATCAGTGAGAATTACAAGTAAGATAGTTCTCCCAAATATTGAGCCTTGAGTTGTGCATCGTAGTCCTAAAAAGTTAGAACAAACACAAATAAACATAAAATTCAAGTACATATTAGCAGCAAAAAGTGAATAATAATATTTGTTATCATCAAAAAATATAAACTTATAAGCTCGAGTTGCAACAATATCCCCATTTTTTATTAAGGCAAATATTACTGGTTGAATTTATAAAATTGAAACTATTTTCTTCTAATCTCCCCCTCACTAGAATAACCATAAGAAGAAAAAAATGTTTTTATTTTAAAATAAGTACAAATGCAAATACAAATACAAATATAATAGTATGTTCTCCCCTTTCATATTATCAAAAAGAGAAGGGGCACAAACAATCAAGATAATAATAAAAAAATGATTAAAAGACAAAACATGATCCCTCATCAAGTCAAGACAAAATCAAATATTTTTAAAATGAGAAAATTACCTCTTGATTTTATTCAAAAACTTAGAAGGATTGTATTGACAACACATAGTCTAGAAAAGGTTAGAAATTCAGAATTTATCAATCCAATTCTTTTAAAGGCTCAAAAACGTTTTTAATCCAATATCTAAATCAAGGAACAAATTAGAGAAAGAAACACTAATTTTTCCAAAAACTCCTTCCATAAAACATATCTAATAGAACATTAATGCATGAATTATTGAATCAGGAATCATGATTCTTGAACTCAAATATCAAAAGTATCAAAGGTTTTCTTAAGCCTTAAGAAGTATAAGAATGGTAATCATTATATTTGGTGGGCTCATTTTATACCTCTTGTCAATTGGTTGGCACACTACGCATCTTTTGATTTTTGATACACTTTGTGTATCCCTTTTTTTTCAATTTGGCATCATTACGTATCTTATATTTTTGGCATCATTGGGCACTTTTTTTTTTAATATGCTACCTTTCTGAAATTTTAAAAATAAAAGTAAAGTCATCTTATTGATAAAATGAATTACTTGATTAAGAAAATTATGAGGTAGATTCAACAACTTACAAAGGATTCCTATACGATAAATAAAATATAGGAAGATGAAAAAAGATCAGTTTCAAGATCCAATTTATAATATGATGAAGATTTTGAATCAAAAGTAAAATATCCTCTTTAAGAAGAGAGAGAGATAAAATCATGAGTTTCTTTTCTTTGACTGTTTTTAGAGCAGTCAACCACAACTTTCATAAGAATTCAAGAAAAAATAGGAGGTAGATTTTTCATTTTTAGAAAGGTGAACGTGTGTGTTGATCAGAGAGAACTTCACAAAAAGAAAAGTAAAGATAAATTTAAAATTTTAAGCTAACAAAGGAAAAAAGAGAAATAAATAAACTCAAACAAAACACTTAAAACCAAAAAAAAAATGTACATAAACAAATAATCACATAACCAAGGGTTTAAACATCATATTGCTCCTGGTTTGATGATTTAAAAGCTAGGTCTGCCTTGGAGATTTTTTGTTTTTCATTACTTGCCCTTTCTATAATTTGCTTAGCGCACTGATTTTTCATATGTCTAGGTTTCCTACATCCAAAGCAAATAAGATCAGAAGAAATCTTAACATTCTTACCATTGTTACCTTTATTTCACTTTTGTTGATGCTTATACTTATGCTTTAGTGGGCTTTCCAATTTGCTTGATAAGTCATCACTTTTGTCACCAACTAAGCCACTTTTCTATATATTTTTAGTGTTTAGCACTATCATCTCTCCTGCATCCAAAAGCCTTTGACCCAAATTTTGCTTGTAGGCAATAAGCGAGTCAATCAAATTATCAATAGAATATTCATTTAAATTTTTTTATTCACAAATAGCAATAACTTTAGCATCAAACTTATCAAGTAGATAACATAGAATTTTATTAATTTTTTCAAGGTTTGAAAACTCTTTACCTAAAGCATGCAATGATGTCACAATTTGAATAAATCTAATATACATGTCTAAGATCGTCTCATAAATTTTCATGCAAAAAGTTCATAGTCATGCATTAAAATATTCAACTTTGATTGCTTGATTTCACTAGTGCCTTCGCATGTGGTGTGTAATTTATCCCAAATTTCCTTACCAGTAGTGCACGTGGAAATTAACATATAATCTTCAGAATTTAAAGCACAGAAAAAATAGTTTTAAGATTTTGCATTCAATTGAGCATTGATCTGTTCTTCCCAATTCCATTGATTAAAAGGGATATTAGTTTTAATTCCATCTATAACACGTGACGGTAAAGAATAACTAGTTAAAATCATATGCGACATTTGATAATCAATTGATTGCAAGAAGGTAGACATGTAAATCTTCCAAAAATCAAATGTAATATTTTTAAATAAATGTGGTCTAGTGATTGAATAACCTTTCGCACTATTATGATTACAAAAATTAGCCATGCATTGAAATTCAAAAGTTCTTAAAAACTCATTTTGTATGAATCCTGCTCTGATACCACTTGAAAGTTTGTTAGAGACGTTTGGCCCTTATGAACTAGCCCAAGGCTAATTATGAGAGAAGTCAATTGGTATTTTAAAACTTCTTTCAATCAAAACACAAACCAAACTGAAATTCACCATAAAGAAAATATAATGTGGAAATAATAATGGAAAGAATACACTAGATTTTTGATGGTTCGATCAAACCTTGACCAACGTCCACTCCTCGGAGGCACCCTTCGAATATTGCATTAAACTCAGTGTCTCTCCTTTAGCCCCCACATTTAGGCGGAGAAGCCCTTATAAAATCACTTCCATCTTCCCCGATACGACGGAGTAGCCTGGTCTTTTGACACAAAAGAGATCTTCTTCCTCCCAGAACTTCCCTCAAGTCAGGCCTTAAATTTAATGGTACTAAGCTGCAAGATCCTCAGAGCAACTGTGTGGAATCCCCCTCCACACTCCCTTGAAACCCCCTCTAAGGACCTTCTCCCTCTCTCAAACTCCACCCTTTTCTCTCTCCCTTTCATGCTCTCTCTTCAAGTTTCCTCCAAAAGAATGAAGCTATAATGGCTTCCAAAGACACTTACTAAGTGCCTTGTTAAAGATTAAATAAAAGAGCTAAAAATAAGCTTATTAATTGCATCTTGTCGACTTTATCATCCAGGATGATATGTATATCATTGACGATATGTATATCAGCCTGGCCGGTCAGTGAAAATTAAGCCCAATTAGCCAGGATGATTTGGGACGATTAGAAGAAATTTGTTCATATCATCCAGGATGATAATATATCGTCCTGGCCGATTAGTACAAATCTTGGAATATTTTCCTGAACATCGCCTTGAATAAGAGCTGTCCGATGTCCAATCGTCCAATGGATAGTCCCGACCGATATTGATATTGTCCAAGATAATTTGATCGTGTAATCAAATCTTAATTGCATTTCTTAAATACCAGATTAATTTAGAAAAAATTGTGCTGGATCGGCCAGGCCGATGCCTGGGATAATGTCCCAATATAACTAACACCTAAATAAATCTGGCGGTTGATTCTTTCTATTTTGATCCTATTATCCCGACCGATATAAAAATGTCCAGGATGATGTGCTTAATGAGCGCTGCCTTAACCATGATGCCCTGATTAGGATTTCTATTTTTGAACCGATCGTCCAGGCCGATATAAATATCATCCCGGATG
Source organism: Dendrobium huoshanense (assembly GCA_016618105.1). Taxonomy (NCBI): domain Eukaryota; kingdom Viridiplantae; phylum Streptophyta; class Magnoliopsida; order Asparagales; family Orchidaceae; genus Dendrobium; species Dendrobium huoshanense. Next base: position 46,996,913 of record CM028348.1, read on the forward strand.
ATGTTACCCAAAATAGTAAACTCTAAGAAACAATCAAAAATTCTTTCAAGGTGTGTGTGTGCAGGGTTACAAAGCAAGCAAGCAACCCTATAGGACATGACTCAAGAAATAAAAAAATTACATCAATGATAATTATAAGTAAAATAGTTCTCCCAAATCTTGAGCCTTGAGTGGTGCATCATAGTCCTAAAAAGTTAGTACACACAAATAAACATAAAATTCAAGTACAGATAGGCAGCAAAAGGTGAACCATGATATTTGTTATCATTAAAAAACATAAACTCATAAGCTCGAGTTGAAACACATGAAATAATTTCAATATATGATGTGATGTTATATTACGTATAGGAATTACTTTTGTCCATTATAAAAAGTAGTAAGTTATAACTAATATGAAGTGATGATCCTTTAAAAAGGAGGGTTAATTGGCCCAATGACATATGTGCCCCAACATTTAAAGGGCCATAAAGCTATAATCGGATGCAACATATTAAGCGGTTGATATAAAACCACATCATGAACCTATCATTGATGATAATGTTTCAGAACATTCATGCAATCATCAATAATTATAGTCTAGTAGTATCCAAGTCTTTTGATTTTCAACTTTAATTTTGGACCTGATTGATTAGCTTCACATAGTCTAGAATGGACCTCATTAATAATCTTCAAGACATCTTATTTGTCTAAACAATGTAGCCACACATGATCAAATGATCGGTAATATAATGTATTGCTAACCATTATATATGATATGACACATTTCTTAATCTAGTTGGCTAGAGATTTATCCTGGGAAAGTTTACCCTCTCGAAGGTAGTCAATTAAAGGTATTCTCCAGTTACTTTCTTTATCGGTTGCTGAAGAGATAAAAAGGATTCATAGAGATTGCTTGTTGATGTGCTATAAATTAGGAGTGTCAATTTCGAGTCATGAGTCGGGTTCAGGTCGAACCTGAACTAACCCGGGTTCAAATAGGTTGACCCTAACCCGACCCGGGTAGAAACATAGCTTAGAAATCCGAACCTAGACCCAACCCGACGGCTTGTCGGATTGAACCAACCCGATATGGACTCAAACGCACGCGGGCGCACGCGTGCGCATGATGGCATGAACTCAGACTCAAATGCTGAACGCACGCAAGCTGGTGAGGCGAGCGGTAGATATGCGGGCGCGCAATGGTACAGACACGCGCTGGCGCACGATGGCTCAAATGCGCGTGGGCGAGAGATGACACGAACATGCGCGATTAGCCTAGCCGGCGCGCGATAACACAAACGTGCATGGGCAGTGAAGCAGGTGCGTAGGGTCTGGCGGGGTCTTCGAGCAGTCGGGCAGGGGGCGGGCAGGTCCACAGGCAGCTGGGCAGACATTTTAAATGGGTTCACGGGTTGACCCGGAAACCCGTCGGGTCAACCTGAACCTGACCTGTTTTTCAAACGTGTAAAATTCGGGAACCCGCAACCCATTTTGAAATTGGGTTGGGTCCAACTCGGATTTTTCAAGTCGGGTCCGGGTCGAGTTTTCGTGTCATGTAAAATATTGACACCCCTACTCCAAATCTATAGGAGTGAGGACTTAATGACCTTGAATCTCTATAGAAATGGAATCTTCTTCTAGGCATGCAAATTTCTTTACAATCTTAGCTAGGTCATCTACCATAGAATTACTCCCATGGGGAACCCTGTAGAACATTATGGTAGGGATTTTCTATTGTAAGTGAATGGTGTAATGGTGATAATTAAGGAGTTTAGGATTCAAAATCTTATAGGTTCCTACAATCTAGTTGATTACCAGTTGAGAATCACTAAAGATTTTAATATCCATAATTTTCATCATGACTGCAAGTTCCAGGCCAATTATTAGAGCTTTGTACTCAACCTCGTTGTTCATGCAAGGCTCTGATAAATGGCAAGAAAAATGCATCATTCCCTTCTTCAGCGTTATAAAAATTAGACTAATTCCATTTTTTTAGGGGCTATAGATTTTTGGGTTTTTCCCAATGAGAGGATGCCGCACCATCAAAATATAGTTCCTATACAGGGTCATTAGATTCCTTTAAACTCATGCTTAGTTCATCAAGTAAATCATCATTTAAAGGAGAACTCGCTGGCAACAGGTGGGCTGCAAGGGAGTTAGCAACGACCTATCCTTTCACAACATATAGGGGAATGAAAGTGATTTCAAATTAAAATAGTATCATAGACCATCAAGCCAAATATCTTGATAATGTAGTCAAGGTTATAAGGTATTGCAAGAGATTGACTCTAGAAATCAAGTTGATTGAATAAGAAAGTATATAGTATCTTAATTTTTAGTCTGCAAAGGCTAAATCAAGAGAATGTTGTTGACCTCATTTTTATCTTGGTTTGCCCACGAGTTCATCAAATTGAGTATATCAAGCCTCGTCAAGCTTGATTCAACCCAAATTGATGTCAATTTGGGTTTTATTTTTGTTAATTAATTTGGTCGAGAAATTCAAGATGTATTAAACCCAAATTGACTTGATTTGGGTCTAATTAAGTTTGATTTGAGCTTAAGCTTGATCCAAATCAGACCAATTTAATCTCAACTAAACTATAATATGTATTTAATGAATTTTGAATTTAATTCTATATCAGGTAATCAGATCTGATGATGTTGAAATTTGATTCTACTATGTTCAATATTGACAGTTGTGTGATCTTCCCTTTTGGAGCTCCTCTCATTGGCTTGAGCGAAGACTTATGTGAGACAGAGCCATTTCTATGCTGGGGAGAAATAGAGGATTGTCACTCGAGCGATAGAAGGCAGATTCTCATTCCTTTTCCTTATTTTGGCCTACTCTAAAGAGGGCATTCACACTCCAGCTCTCTTTCTTCCCCGCTCCCTCATGGTCTCCTTGCTCCATGAGTTTTCACCCTACTCTCCCTCTCTGTCTCCTCTTTGCTCAAACCAAACCTGAAGCCATGCCCCCCTGTCCCTGTCATTTCCTGTTCGCACAAGCAAAAGAAAAATGACGAAGCCCCTCCCTCATTCCTGATCCTTCTATTCGGTCTGTCCAGCAGAGGAGTTGCTACCTTCTTTCTCTCATCTCCCTTGGGTTCACACGAGCAAGAGGAGCCCAAGCCCCGCCGACACCATCCAGCCCAAGCCATCGCTCCTTCTTTGGCAAGGTGTTTTCCCTCCTACTCTTCTTCTTCTTCTTCTTTCTCTATATTTATTTTTTTCCCTAACTCCTTTCTTCTCCATCTTTCCTTTCCTCTTCCATACCCTTCCATGTAAAGAAAATTTATACTTGTTTCATTTGTTTGAAATTAAAACATTAGAGACAAATGATCATTTGGATGTATACGGTTTGGAATGTGAGGGTTGGAAGCACATGATTTATCATCGATATATTTTTTTGAACATGGATATTTTATAAATGAAATTTACATTTGCTTATGATTCATATCATGAGACTCAAAGTTTTATGTATAGGTTGTGGAAAATAAGGAGGAGCCATGTTATTCTTTACCTTAAAAAAAAAAGAAAAAAATGTGTAGGCAAGATATTTGTGTTATTGTTAGTTAAGAAATGATGTAAGTTCTTTTGTTTGATTCAAAGCAAAGATTTTTATATCTTGGAAAAGCATTCTTGGAGGTGAATTTGTTGTTAGAGTTCAGATTAATCATGAGCAAAATTAGAATGTTTGATTATGAATATCCATGCTTTATCTTCACACATAGGTTTCATCATTTGAATAATTATGCTTGAAGACTTTGATTGAACATTTGTAGATGTATTTGATATGAAGGTTTCATGCTACCTTTCCTTTTCTTCATTGTGGTGTTGGATACAATCCATTCGCTAAATCTCAAACATATTTTGCTCGCCAATTTTCATAGTTTTTTTTAGTAGATTATTTATCATGACATAAATCAACGTGACATGCCTTTGTTAATTTGAACATCTAATTTATTAAAATAGAGCCTATCGCCATGAAAAATAAAATAAATTGATCATTAATTTCATATTTTTGTTTATATTCATTCGTTTTAAGTACATACACACACACATATATTCATATAGAAATTGTATCATTGTAGTTGGTTGAGATTTTAAAGAGAATATTCTTAGTTTTAAATAAGGAATGATCATGTATCTTTTTATTTGTATATATATACTCAGATTTCTAAGCTCCACCCATATACTCGGCGGCATATGAATGTGGAGGGTTATGTTTATATAACATAGTTTAGCTTGTTTTAATGCTTCAATCTTATGCATACATTGACTTAATATTATATCGCATGATCCATGCTATGAAAGGATATCTCATTTTAAGTATGTCAATTCATATATTGCTTGCTAGCATCTTGATAAAATTCCCCGGTGCTTAGCTTCATCGATGTTCCTTTATGTTTTGAACAAGTCATGTACCATACATGAGACTAGTCAATGATGCCTATGTGACACTCATGTATATTCTCTAACTTCGAATATAGTCTACACTTGATGTGAGATTGTATTATTATTTATCACCAAGCTAGAATACTATACTTCATGAAGTGTGTTTTAAATCAACACAATACATCTATGCTTTGGTTACATGTTTGATCCCTATTATTCCAAGGCATGGTAATTATCTTATGTCGACCAAAGCTAATTGTGATTCAACCTTTTTATTTAGATGATTGAAGGTTACTCATGGCAAATTGAATAGTATCCAAATATGTTTAAAATGGCCTTTAGAGCATGTTTGCAATCTCATTATTGTTGTTTGTTCATTATAGAGACTTTAACGATTCCCTTTATTCATACACATTATACTTCAAGTAAAAAAATTAAGATTTCAGGACGTATGTTTGCATGATAAAGGGTAGGTTTAAATAGGATTCATAAATTCTGTTACGAAGGTTATCTTGTTAATGTGAAAGATTCTAATTCATTTTATGTTGTATCAATTGTTCATCATGGGAAAGTGATACTATAGTTTATGAGTGGTATTTGGAGAAGTGTATATACTCTTGTGATTCTTTATTGACTTGTATTTTTAATGATATATTTGCATACATTCATGAATATGAAGCTTGGCAATGAGAGTAGTGCATGCATATTATGTGATTACAATTGTTAGTAAGTTATATCCTTCATTCAATATAACCATATTAAATTTTTTCTTTAATGTGGTTATTGGAAAAGAATTGGTTAGAGAATCATTTCCATAGGAATCTTGTCTTTATGTCATATCACTGCTATAGACTACAATCAAATCATGTGATCGATTACTTAGTTTCATAGCAATATTTGTCTAAGATTTCTATGTTTACATATTATTCTTGTCCACGAATGAATATTCATTTTGACAGATTTCCTTTATGAGAATTTTAGTATGAGAAAATAATTTGTTATATATATATATATATATATATATATATATATATATATATATATATATATATATATATATATATATATATATATATATATATATATATATATATATATATATATATATATATATATATATATATATATATATATATATATATATATATATATATATATAATCTTTCATTAATTTCTTTGACTAGGAAAAAATCTTTCTTTAGGACGTTTTGATTAGCATGCTATTTTATTTCTAAAAAGTCTCCCCTCTAAAAAATAATGTGTATTCAATTGCCTCGATTCTGTAGTATCAAGATTTGTAACAATCCAATTAGAATGTAGTATATGGATTAGAATCTATATGCGCTTAATTATTTAAATGTATAATATGAACTTATTCTCAAATGGCGTATTCTTATTATTGTCAAAAAATTTGGTATTTATTTACAAAGAGGAGCTCTCTTGAGAATTGTTTAAAAGATGCTGGTCCTGCCATTGTGGGGGGGGGGGGGGGGGGGGGGGGTGAGGAGGATTTTAACTGCATTTTAAATAAAGAAGAGAAGAAGGTGGCAAAAGATTTGTTTTCTCTAGAGGCTCTAGTGAAATGAAGGAGTTTTTGACTAACGCTGATTTTTATGTTGCAGGTTTTGTTGGACCGAGTTATACTTGGTGCAACAATAAAGATGGTTATTCTAGGATTTCAGAGAGGCTTGACAAATGCTTACTCAATTGGTTCCATTTGGCAAGGTTAAGCATCTTGTTCGGGTGGCATCGGATCATAGTCCCATTGTGTTTAATTTGGATGGAAAAAAGATTAATACTTCCAAGAACATCAGATTTGAAGATACTTGGAGGTCCTACCTGGCTGCTTGGAGCATTGTGAAGAACTCTTAGAAAAAGGATGTTTTTGGAGAAGTAGAGGAGGTGCTCCATATAAATTAAAGAGGATTCTGAGAGCCTTATTTTTCTGGAATAAAAATAAGTGCCGGGATCTGAGCAAGTTGAAGGAGAAGCTTAAGAAAGAGATTTTGGATCTACAAACTAAAGAAACTGCTGGTTTGGGACTTGATAATGAAGACTTGTTTAATCTGAGAAGGAAGATCCATGAGCTAAATATTACACTTAAAATATTATCTACTTGGTGGAACCAAAGAGCTAAGGCAAGGTGGTATGCGGAAGGTGACTATAATTCAAAATTGTTTCACAATTTTGCATCAGCTCGGAGAAATGCCAAGCAGATTCGGCAAATCAAGGATGTAAATGATAATCTTGTGGTAGAGGATGAACAAATTGAGAAAGTTTTCTTACAATTCTTTGAGAAGAAATGGGAGCATCGAAATTGTGATCTCACTGGATGGTCGTTACCAGCTGAAAATAAGAAACTTAAGGAAGGAGCTGCTGCTGTGTTGAATGCAGTTTTTACTATGGAAGATTGCAGAATCTCTATTTTTCAGCAAGGAAATAATAAATCTCCTGGTATTGATGGGGTAACTTCTTCTTTTTTTTTAAGTGTTATTGGAATATTGTAGGGGAAACTACTTGGAATGTAATTGAGAAATTTTTAAAAGGTGGTGAAATGCATAAGGATTGGAAAGCCACACTTGTTGTGTTAATTCCTAAATGTAATAACCCGTTGGTGCCTTCTAGCTTCATACCAATCAGCTTATGTCGAAGCACTTATAAAATTGTGGCCACAATGTTGGTTAATAGGTTGAAGCATTGTTTACCCAATATGATATCTGAAGAGCAAGTTGCATTCATCCCGGGCAAGTATATGTTCGAGCACTGCTTATTGGCACAGGAAATCATTAATAAATTCAAGGTGTCAAAGAATAGAAAAGGTTTGATGACAGTGAAACTAGATATGCAGCAGGGTTATGACAGTATGGGATGGACTACGTTGAATCAAATTCTTCAATGGTATGGATTTTCTGATACATTCTCTAAGCTTCTTATGGAATGTGTTATCAATGCTAGATTTTCTTTTGTTATTAATGGAAACAATACAAAATGGATTGAAGCTCATTGTGGATTTAAGCAGGGTTGCCCTCTATCACTGTTTTTTTTTTCATTATGTGTTCTCAATTGCTTTCTAGTGCTATTAATCAAAGAGTACAGGCTCTAGGCATTTAGGTTTCTTCTAGAGGTCCAAATATTTCTCAACTATTGTACGCAGATGATGTTCTTATTTTTTCTAAAGTTTCAACTTTATTGGCTCGGTTGATTAATCCTATTGTGAAGGATTTCTGTTGCTGGACAGGGCAAAGGGTTAATGTTAATAAATCTCAAGTTATTTTTGGTAAGTTTGTTAACTGACATTGTAGGAAAATGGTGGCCAAAACTCTTGGTTTCAGAGTTGTTAAGGAACTTCTGTATTTAGGCATCAAGTTATCCTTAAATCGGTTGGGAGTAGCTGATTTTTCAGGATTTACTTAGCCATGTAATTGATAAGCTCAATGTATGGGGGAAGAAGTCCTTTTCTTTGGGAGGGAAGATTATGCTTGTTAAGACAACTTTGATGTCTTTTTCGTGCTTTGCTATTACTCATTCTCTTGTTCCTAAGAGGGTGATTCAGGAGGTAGAAAAATTGTGTAGGAGGTTTATTTGGCACAAGCAAGATGGGAAGTTTGGATTACATTATGTTTCTTGGGAGGAAATCTGTAATCCAAGAAGTGCTGGAGGTTTGGGGGTTCACTCTTTTGCAAACAAATCTGGAGCTTTACGGGCTAGATTGTCATGGAATTTTATCTAGCATCCAGAGTCTCTTCTTCACCGAACGTTGAGGGCCAAATTTGGTGACAATGTAATGGAAGATAATTGCAGGAATTGTACTTCAAATGTTTGGAAAATTCTTAAAGATGGAGGAAAATCTTTAAAGCATATTATTAGATGGAAAGTAGGAAGTGGAAACAAAATTAAGGTGCTTAATGATATATGGTTACTTGACAGATGATTAAATAAGTGGCCAACATTTATGGATTGTGGTGCTTTGGAAAAACTGTATGTGCAGTAGTTTATTTCGGATATAGGCCAGTGGGATGAAGCCAAACTTTCTAATTACTTTCATGAAGATCTAGTGAAACTTATCAGAACGGTGAAGTTGAATGTAATTCAGGAAGATCAGCTGGAAACTATTTGTGAACTCTCTGGTAAATCTATTACTGCATTTGCATATGATAGAGTAATGAAAGAAAAGGGAATTAGAGAAGTTGACGGTTTCTACTGTTGGCTTAAGAATTTAAAGCTCAACTATAATGTGGAAATTTTTTGGTGGCGAATTAGCAAATTTGCTATTCCTACTAATCATTTTCTCAAATTTGGTACTTACGAATGATGATAGGTGTGTTAGAGGTTGCCTGGTAACTAAAAACTATGAACATATTATTGTTCAATGTAAATATCTGCAGGATGTGCTTAACAAGCTTCGTGAATGGGGTTATGAATTCATGTATTCGTTTTTATGGAGGACTATTTTCAAAAGCTCAAGATGATGAATGTCCAGAATTCAGGAATGGTTAGAATTTATTATGTGGCTGTTTTTGAACTAGAAAAATCAAAATTTAGTGAAGCATGAGAAAGCAGCTTTGCCGTGTGCTTTAGTGGCTGCAAATGTACTATCATTGGCTGTTTTAATGTCTTCTCCACATCTAGTTAGCTGGGGTGCTAATCTCCCTAGGGAGTTATTTGATACTTGGCGCCCTCCACCACTAGATTGGATCAAGATAAATGTGGATGCATCATTGTTAAGCTCAAACCAAGGAGGTATTGGTGGTATCTTCAGGGATCATAAGGGAAGACTTCTTCTGGTTTTTGGAAGACACAAAATTCATTGGGACATTACACAGCTAGAGATGGAGGTGATTGTGGATATTAGAGACTTCATTCAAACTTGGATGCTTGAAAGCAAAGGTATTATCATCGAAAGTGATAATATCAATTTGATTACTTTTTTACAAAATTCTTTAAAGGAAATTGATAGGGAGATGGATAATTGGCCTGGCAAGGATCTTTTATTCCCGAAGGACTTTAATAAGGTTGTATTCCATTATGTTAATAGGAATTGTAATAAGGTAGCTGATTTGTACGCTACTTTAGCTATAGATGAGAATTTTATGTTTGATAGTTTTTCTTTTGATAACATCCCTATTCCTTTGATTGATTTGATCAAAGATGAGATGATATCAAGTTAGTTTGTACCTAGGCTTTTCTTCTTCTTCAGTCGCTTAATTGATTGCTCTTTGCACGATTTCAAAAAAAATAAAATAAAGTGCACCTTCTCATGTGAATGGAGAAATATTTTTGTTTGAAGTCATGCTTTTGTTGAAAAGCTTCAAGTATGCTTACTCTTTATATTCCCTGTAATATAACACACATTGTTATGAATGACACATTGTTTGGGCAAGAGTAAAATTTTCATAATTTATTTGATTGATGTGACTCATGTTTATGGTTTATACTTTCACCTTCAAATGTACCTTGTATTGCATAATCTTTAGAGAAGAATTATGTAACATAAGAATTTGATTGAGTTGTAGTTTTGGCACATGTATCGCATCACATATCTCCCAATTTTGACGATTGTTTACAATATTTTTTATATCTTCTCACTCATTTCCCTTGTATATATGTCCACTTTTAGCTTTACCACGACATACACATCAGACCCAAATGACATTTATTGTGACATTTTGTCAGAGGGTTCATTTCATAAGTATGGATGACCTATATACATTTTCTTACGCGAATTTTCATATCTAAGGCTATCACATTTTCATATGATTCACGTGCAACTTCTCTTTTGTGCTCTAAGTTAGAAAATCTATACATGTGTATGATGAATTTATGTGTACTGAATATGCACCCATTGCTTGCTTTCTTTTCGTACATTTGAGATAAATTGTTAAGTTATAAATTTAATTTGCTTTTGATTAATGCTTGCATAATTGTATTTATTGCCGAACAATGCCTACTTCTACATTATCTCGTGTTCTAGTAATGTCATGGATATATTTGATAAATACAAATATTAAATTGCTTACTAGTTACATGTTTATTTTCTATCATTTTTTTCTGAATGGAATCTACACTCACCCATTTATTTCTCTTTTATTTTGTCTTGCGAGGTATATTGAGCCTTATGTATACATTAGTCGTTGAGTCATTCGCATGGGAGCTTTTATGTGGGCATGCCCAGGTCAGGTATACCTTGATAGTCTTGTAGAGACTTCTCATTGCATTGTCGAACGGTTACACATTTGCACACACATTTGACAGCTTTTTCTTTCTCGCCTGGATATAGTTGCTAGGATGTTTAGTTAGCTGGCCATACGTTAGTTCACTAAAAAAGCTTTGGCCTTATGTGCCAAAGCTTTCCCCTTATGTCATGAAACCTAGAGACCCTTAGGGTCATTTTAGGCCTGTAGTGTAGGCCACCTACTTGGGTCATATGCATCACTTTTTCCATACGAAGTGGGCATCATTAGAATGATTTTATTTGGGTTTTAAAAATATTTAAATAATTATAAAAATTATTTCTTAATGATTTTAGGCCTCCAAATGTACCTTTCATGAGCATGATAAAAAAAAATATACGAAAATGAAATAAAATTTGAGCTCTACTATGTTAGGTAGTCTCTCTTATTATTTTTATAATTATGATATCTTTTAATTATTAGCATGTTTGTCTATTGTTTGAACATAATGTAGAACCTAAGTTATGATTTTCATTTGCTCCAAAAAATGATATGGACTCCTAAAAGCTACAAAACCAACTAGTAAAAATACACTAACGAATTCGTAATTAATCTTAAATCACTAATGAACCAATCATAATGATAACCTTCCACTAAAAATTATTAAATAATAAATACAATGCTTAATAACAAGATGATTACCTGCAACTCGGGTCTACGAGGCTATTAACTTAGCCTCAAGGAGGGTATAATAAACCTCATGGTCCTGGTTTAACAAGGGTAATTATCGCTTAACTTAAGTAAACAGTAATAAGCTACCAACAAATTAAATCTTGCAACCAATATCTTAATTAATTCAAAAATATAATAACTGTATATCAAACCTAAACATTAAGTATTAAAAGTGGCTAAATAAATGTAACAAAACATACAAGTCCTTAATCAAATTCGTAAACCTATACAACTCCTAAAATTCATTAATTTATCTATAATCTTTAAAATCCCCCGAACCAACATACAACTTTAAAGTCATTAACTAATCAATTGGAATCCTAAAAATATGTAAAACATACCTCTCATCAACCCTTAACTTAATAATATATGATAATCTACATTAAGCAAGATGAAATTAAATTAAAATTATTAAAACTCTCTCAACCAACTTTCTAGTGTTTAATAAAATATTAAGACACTAACATTTGAACTTAAACTAAAACTTCTTAATCTCAAGTAAACCAAAATGAATCGGTTGTAAGAGAAAATTAATTTCAAGTCATACCTTAGTGCCTTAACCCATATAGAATTTATATTCATCTTTCTATATTCTCCCTTAATATACATGAGGTATATAGGATGGACTACCTTGAGCTGTGGGGCTAAGTGTGCTAAGGAGACTGATTCCTCGAGCCCACTGTGACAACGCCACGTACTTCACAAATTAAGGAGAAATAATACAAAGGTCTATATAAATTGGCTCATTTTTAAAAATTTAAAAAACCACTCATAGGAACCCAAACTAATTACCTTCACCACCCAACTCTTACACCTTAAGTCAAATATATGAAGTATAGGAATTTTCTTTTTGTGGTGGGTAGTAAGCCCATTTTAGTCTGTTGAAACGTGATTTCTATGAATTAGGTTTTTAGACCTAAGCTTATGTCCCACGGCTAACCAAGAGGGGGGTGAATTGGTAATTTAAAAAATCCCTTTTTTAATTTAATTTTTAAACCAAAAAATAAACTTTAATGAGTTTTGTAGAAAACATTTTTCAACCATAGTTTTAAAATTAAAAAAAAATAAAAGGCAGCAGAAAAATAAAGACACGAGGTTTATAGTGGTTCAATCAAAACCAGACCTACATCCACTCCCCGGAGTCACCCTCTGAGTATTGAACTAATACCAATAGTGACTCTCCTTTTACACCCACAGTAAGGTTGAGAAGCCTTTACAAACATTCTTTCCACCACTACCCAGTGCGGTAGAGATCCGTCGTCCTTTTACACTATCCCCAGTGCTGGCAGAGAACCTTCGTCCTTTCACACTCTCCAAGTGTGGGCAGAGAACCCTTCATTCTTTCACACTCTCTTAGTGTGGGAAGAGAACCCTTCTTCCTTTCACACTCTCTAAGTGTAGGCAGAGAACCCTTCGGCTGTTCACACTCTCTAAGTGTGGGAAGAGAACCCTTCGGGTATTCACACTCTCCAAGTATCAGTAGAGAACCGGATCTCCTTGACAGATATTCTCACAAGAAATCTAGAAGGAAGAGAGAAAAGAGTGAAGTAATCACAAACCAAGAGTAAAGACTTACCTTTGAGTACCAAGTGAAACCTTCACACTCCAATGGCAAGAAATATCCTTCAAACACTCTCTCACACTCTCTCCTTGACTCTTCTTTCAATAGGCACAAAGATCAGTAGGCAAAATGATTATGTGGCAGTTTAAATTGGACTACTTATAGGAAAGACACAAAAAACCATTCAAAAACTGCAAATTTTTAAGTCAATATGTATTGGATCGTCTCGTACGATCGTGGATCATCCTGGACGATTTAACTTAAGTGCGTTGGAAATGAACCTAATGTATATAGGTATGAAATAACTTCGTACACACACATAGTCCCATACGAACTAGGTTCGTTCGGTAAGAATGGTTATTCCATAGGTCGGTTCCCAAAAATAGTAGAATGACACTTAACTTTCAGAGTCAGTTCACTTCGTCCTGGTACGAAGTTAAGGTTCATCCGGACTAAAGTTTTATAGAGAGCAAATCGTCTCGGGACCAATACACTTCGTCCGGGACGAATACACTTCATCTTGGACGATAGCAATCCAGAGAGCAACTCGTCCTGGAACGAATACACTTCATTTTTGAACAAAAATTTTCTAGAGAATATTTCATCCTGGGACGAATACACATCGTCCTGGACGATCAGGACTTAGAAAAATTTCCTTCGACTCCTACTCGTTCCATTGCTCTTATGAGGAGATAACTAACTTGATCGTCTCATACGAACTATGTTCGTCCCATACGATCAATACAAATTTCTCAAGATCTCCTTAAGTGTGTGTGTATTCACTCAATTATAATCACTCCCTTTCAAAACTGAATTCAAAGAAAAATATAAGTTTTAATTACACAAAGTATCTCATGTTGAATTTGACTTGAAGTCTTTGTAGTCTAGAGTTTGATTTTTCTAAAATGTTAGTACACACAAGAGTAAAAACAACTCTTCCAAAAAGTGTTAGGAGATAACTATACATAAAATAATAATATTTGAAATCATCAAAACTATAAAAGTTGTAAAACATGCAAATAGCAACTCTCTTAACAGTGTCAAGACAATCCTCGAGTCTTAGATTACTACCAAGGGAAGGACTAACCAACCCTTACCACTTTTTAAATGATTTCATCCTTGATTAAGAGTAAGATTGAGGATAGGTCATTTGCCCCTCAATTATTTATAACCTTAGTATATATTAGGGCCCAAGTCCCTTTGGGTACTTGATAATTTAATAATTAAAATCTCAATCCTAAAGCTAAGTGTTAATGAACTCACCCTAAATTGATAAGAACTTAAAGAAAAAATTGAGGGTTAATAATTTGAGCAATAAAGAACTCAATCTTGTAACTCTAGTTAGGTACACATTTTTGCACACACTTAGGTGCTGGATAAGACACTTTTCTTTTATAAGCATTCTAGGGTAGGGTGTAGCTAGGATAATATTTTACACTTTCTTTCTTTTATGTTTTATATATGTGATGATATTTCTAGCTTGGCTTATTTTTGGTTGCTTTTTTTTTTTTTATTGATGAGTGAGCACTTGCCCTTAAGTGGTTAGATTTTATAGAAATATCTTCTACAGGTGGCCTTGTTCTTAAAGGGCAATATAAAAAAATGTTGTCATTATAAATGTGTTTTTTAATAGTTATTGCAAAGAATACTAAAAAGCCCTTGAGAATATGGCCCCTAAGGATTAGGTTCTGGATGGTGTGTGATTATTTATTATAATTGTACTAATAATTGTTTTGTAGGGGCTCAATGTAATTTTCTTTTATAAAATGTAATTTGATTTAAAATGTTATGAAAGCTTTAAAATGAGATATTTAAAATATGTTAGGGATTTAAAGCAAAAAAGAAAACCCTTTATAGAGAATTTCTTCTCATTTGGATATCCTATTGGATGGTAAAACACGAGGAGCTGGAAGGAAAGAAGATGAATATAAAAATACCTCATTTTTAAGACTTACATCATTTCATAGGGATAGAATCTGGGTTATTGTCGGTGGAGCCCGACCACCCTTACTTTTCAGTACTTTTGGGTTGTATAATAAGTGGCACTTGCGACAAAATTTGATACTTTGATTAATATTATTGATGTGATGATGTGTTTATTTTGCTTGTGCATTAAAACTACATGTTTTTTCTTACTTTTTTTACATTATTTTACTTTAGGGTGGCTCGAACGGAGTCAACATTAGGCTTTTTATGATGTTAAATTTTTTATAAAATTAAAATTTATTTAAGTAAGATAAAAAAAAGTGAACATATGATTCAAATCAACAAATATTTCTAAAATAAATGCATAACTCTTTTAAAGGGACACTTTTTTTAAAATTACAATGGGTAAGCCTTGTTCACTTTACAGTGACTATTGGTCAATCCTGATTGGCCCTACCTACAAATGCATAGCCTTGAGTCAGCATATAGATTTTTCTTTTACAACATAGAGGTATAATTCACTTCGCATAATCATAGTACCACCCATGATCGGGTTTCATACACATTTCCTTTTTTGTGCCTCCCACCACTCTTACATTTGCATAAGACTGGACAATATGGATTTAATACGCTAGGTGGAGTTTAGCTATTACCCATTTCCAAGCAGGGTGGTAAATCTAAGTCGGGACTGCTTAGATCTCTTATGGGATTTAAGCTGTAAGTCCCCTTATGGTGTCAACTTTTGATGAATTCTAAATCTATCATTCTTCCTATGATAATAAATTCAATCTTTGATCTCTTAAACTCAAAATTTTAATCATATAATTCTTCATTTAAAAAAGGTTTAATTATCACTAAAGACAAAAAGAAGAGCTTATCCTCTTTGGAATAGAATTTAGGAACTTTCCATGTGCACTGAATTAAGAAGAGTGTAATACAACATCCTTAATTGAGAGTTTTCTTAGGCAAGGTTGAGGATATAATTAACTATGGGGGCTTGCGCTAGTGGGAAATCGATCTCCACATCATATAAACCCTATTCGAGCTGATGCATTAAATAGGGAAAATTTCATTACTTTTTAATGAGGTCATACATATTATTATCCATCGAGGTGTGTAGGTGAAAACTGCTATCCTCCACGGCTAATCATATGTATGACTCCATCTTCTCTTCCATTGGATCATTTTGTCCTTCGTGATAGTGTGATCGTACCCTTTGTATTATGTTCCCCCCGAGCAGAATCCTTTAGGAGACCCACAAATGCTTCTTGAACGAAGGGTACCAAATTTCAAAAGAAATAAGTCTACATCTCTGGTAGTAGAAAGCATTCCATTTCCCCTTATTGTTGACTTGAGCTAGGAGAGTGCCAAGTGACTCATCGAGGGCAGCAGTATGAAGAATAAGAGGTTTTATCAAAATAGGGGCTACCAAGACTAGCAGGTTGGAAAGGTATTCCTTAATGCTTTCAAAACCATTCTGAAATTTCTAATCTCATTTGAATTTAGCATCCTTCATAGCTAGGACAAAGAAAGGTTGATATCATCCAGAAAGATAGAAGATAAACCTTCTTATATACACCAGCCTACCTTGGAGGGACCTTAGATGGGTAAGGCTTTTAGGAGGCAACATATTCAAGATGGCTTCAATCTTGGTGGGGTCAATCTCAATTATATGGTGCCTCAATTTGAATCCTAAGAATTTCCTTGAGGTGACACCAAAAGCACACTTTAAGAGGTTTATTTTGAGGTCGTAGCAGTGTAACCCCTCAAAAATATCTCTAAAGTCATAAATGTGGGCCTCTCTGACCTTTCTCTTGATAATAAAATTGTCGATATATCACTCAACTTGATTATGAATTAGGTCATCAAATATTTGGGTTATGGCCCACTAGTAGGTTGCACCGACATTTTTAAGGTCGAAGGGCATCACCTTATAATAAAAGATTCTTATAAAGGCCCTGAACGTAATGTTTCTCTTATCTTATGGGGCCATCTTGATTTGATTGTAACATAATGAGCCATCCATAAAGGAGAAAACATCCTGTGAAGATGTAATGTCTACCATAAGTTTGGGTATGGAAAAAAGAAATTCATCCTTAGGACACACGATATTTAGATCAATATAATCAACACAAATTCAAGTGTAACCGTTCCCTTTTTTTCCTCTTTTCTCTTTTTTTTTTTTTTGGTCTTCAACAATTTGGAGTATCATAACCTTTGAGGAGAGCAGAGAGAGAGTGAAAGTTAGAGAGAGAACGTCTGGGAGTTTTTTTAATTTTGCTTCGCGGGGTTTTCGCCGATCGTTATAGGCGATGGAGGATCGCCGATCAGCGGCTACTGTTGCTCCAGTCATCCACCGTCCACCTCATCATCCATCTTCTCGTAAGTTTGTACGACAAACTGGTTCGTCTCCTCCGGACTTTGGAGACTCTGGTTTTGAAAATGATAGAAAATTCTATTTATCCAAAGAACGACCAATTGTCATCAATGAAGGAGGTTTACTGCTGAAAAAGAAAGTTCAAGATTATGAAGGAAAAGGAAAGGGAATCTTGATGGAGGAAAATTTGAAAGTAACTGATAAATTTTCTAACAAGATTATGAATTTGAGTAAATCCCTTGAGTTTGATAAATGCACGCCAACTTCTTGTGATTTAGTCCCATCAGAAATAGATATTGGCAGGAAAGAATTACTGTAGGCGATCCAGAATTATGAAGATCTGGATAGGAGTAAAAATACTGATGAAGTTAGTCTTCAAAGCTCAGATCTCTTGAAGGTTCGTAATTGTGAAGGAGGAGAACTTGGGAATTGCAGCATTCAGAAGGAAGTTAGAGAGCGACCCAGAAAAATTGATAGTCCTTCTGAGTCTAATGCGTGGATAAAGAAGGCAAACATCAAGGTTTCTGATCATAATTTTGGAGAGAATTTCCTGATAGAAGGGGTGGTTAAGCTTCATGAGGAGAAGGAATTAGAGAATTCCAACAGACTTCAAAAGGCTTTGGTTATTAAAGTCTTTGGTAACAATATTCCTTTCAATATTATTAGTATTGAGTTAAGGAAGCAATGGACAAAATTTGGTAAGTTTCATTTAACCCAACTGGGGTTAGGATGGGTACTATGTGCATTTGAAGAACAGGAATCGGCTGAGGGAATTTTTACTTCTGGTCCTTGGTATGTCAACGAAAATATTGTTGGTTTGGACAGATGGACTACCTCCTTCTCTCCTAATTCCTTCAAAGGGCTTATAGCCCCAATTTGGATCCGTATGCCTAACCTTCCTCTTCAATGCTGGGATGAAATTAATGTTTGTAGAATTGCTTCTATGGTGGGGACTCCTTATTTGCTGGATGGAAATATGTTTCAATGGAGTCGTAGAGAATTTGCTAGAGTTTGCGTGAGAGTCAAACTTGATGAAAAACTCCCTTTGGGAGTTTGGATAGAAGGCAAGTTGGGAAAATTCTACCAAAATATTGTATATGAAAGGCTACCTACATTTTGTTTTAAATGTGGTAAATTGGGTCATTTAAAGGAAGATTGTTTGAATAATTTGATTCCTACTAATAGTAATCTTGGAGGAGAAGACTTGGTCAGAAAAAATGATAATAAGCCTGTTCCTAATTCTAAAGCTCAAGTGGGTGATTCTAACAATGAAGTTGATAAAGATTTGTATGGGCCATGGATACAGGTGGAGAACAAAAAGAAAAAGGCTTTGAAAACCAATTTCAATCGAGAAAATGTTAGAAAAAGTAATTCAATGATAGAGGTAGAAGCAAACTCTGTTATTATTAATAACATAGAATCAGTTGCTGAAGACAAATTGCCTGAGACGGAGGGCATTATGAAGACTTCTTGCGGGAATGAAACTGTGGAATCTGATAATGTAAGGGAAGGTACATATATGCTATGTCAGGGAATTGCTGTAGAAATCAATGCTGCTAGGTTAATTGAAGATTCTCTCAAAAACAAATTTGAAGTCTTAGGCTCATTGGTTGAAGAAGGTGAGATTTTGGAAGGGAATGTAACTCCGGGGATGCTGTGCTTGGAGGAGGAATCTAATCAGAAAGACATACTTGGAAAATTAGTTTCTACCTTTGTTAAGGACAACCTTACTGAAGACAATTCATCTACTTTGAAGAAAAAACATTTGAAACAATTGAAAGGCCTAGGACCTATTAATTTGAAGACTAGAAACAGGAAAAAGGAAAGTTGTATTAAGGAGAAGGGGGGGATTCTTCCCCACTTATCCATCAATGAATTCTATTTTGATATGGAATTGTAGAGGAGCCAATAAAAAAAAAAGGCTTCTCTCTACCTCAAGGAGGTAGTTAAAGATCAAAATGTGTTGTTTATTGGACTTTTAGAAACTAAAATGGTTTCTATTGTGAGAATAAAGATGTGGAAAACTTGATTGGGATTATTGTTACCATCCTTCAAATGGATTCTCTGTAGGCATTTTAGTGCTCAGGAGAAGGAATATTACCAAATTCAGGAAAATTGATTCTTCTAATCAATTCTTAATTGGTGATCTAGACATTATCAATAAAGGTACTTGGAGGATTGGAACAATTTATGGAAGTAAAGATGTCTATAACAGGAGATCTCTTTGGAATGGCTTGGAACCGTTTATCACTAACGAATTGCCAATGTTGATTGGAGGTGACTTTAATTGTTGTTATCCAAAGAAGATAAAAAGGGTGGAAGAAAGTTTGTTTTTTCCTTGGGCCCAAAAGAAATGAAGTCCTTCTTGACTTCTAAGGATCTTCATGAGATTGGGTTTGTTGGTCCTAGGCTTACTTGGAGTAATAACAAAAAAGGAGCAGATCGAATCATGGAAAGGTTAGACAGGATTTTGGTTAATTCCATTGCTGTTAACTACAATCAGCAGTTAGTTGTGAAGCATCTTCCCAGGGTTGCATCAGACCATTGCCCTTTGATTCTAAAAATGTTTGATCAATCTTCTGAAGGTTTGAATTCCTTAAAGTTTAAGGATGTTTGGGCTTCTTACCCGGCCTCTTATGCTGTGGTTAAGGATGCCTGGAAAAGGAAGGACAAGGGTTCAGCTGCTGAAATTCTTAATGCCAAACTGAAAAGAACTATCAAAGCTTTATTCTTTTGGAGTAAGGCTAAACTTCAAGACTTGGGTGTTCAAAAAAATCTGCTCAAAGAGGATATTCTAAAGCTTCAAATCAAGGAGGCTGAAGATGGAGGGCTATCTCAAGAAGAATCTGTCCTGCTGAAATACAAAATTAATGAGCTTAATTCTACTCTAGCTCGGTTAAACACATGGTGGAGGCAAAGATCCAAAGTGAAATGGATTGGGGAAGGTGATCAAAACTCTAAGTTCTTCCATTCTATGGCTAGTGCAAGGAAGAATAACAATTACATTCATTGTATTAAAGATAACAATGGGCTCATTGTGGAGGAACAGAAGAAGATTGAAGAAGTTCTAATCCAGTTTTTCAAAGGGAAATGGAGGGAAAGGAACTGTCTGCTTGAAGATTGGCCGGAAGTGCAACAAGTCCTTGAAGAAGAAGATAAGAGACTTTTAAACAGTGAATTTCTGATTGAGGAAATTGAAAAAGCTATCAATGATACTACAGGTTATACTTCTCCTGGTGAATATGGAATAACTTACTCCTTCATTAAAAGCTATTGGTCAGTAGTTAGAACTGAATTTTGGGATGCATTGAATTCTTTTTTCAAACTGCTATCATGGATGATAAGTGGAAAAGAACTTTAATAGTTCTTATTCCTAAAATCAACAACCCAAGTTATGCTCATAATTATAGGCCTATTAGCCTGTGTAACACAATTTACAAAATTGCTTCAAAGGTGATCCTTAACAGAATGAAAGCTATCATTCCAAAGATCATAACTGTTGAACAGACGTCTTTTGTTAAAGGGAGATCTCTTCAGGATCATGCTCTGATTGCTCAAGAACTTTTCTACAAATTCAGGATTTCTAAAGCTTCCAAGGGTCTTGTGTCTATTAAATTAGACATGGAGCAAGCTTATGATTCTATGGGATGGCCTACTCTTCAAAAGGTTCTTTCTTATTTTGGTTTTCCTGATTTTTTCTCAAAATTAATTATGGAATGTGTTCAAAACCCCTCCTTCTCTATTTTGATAAATGGGAAGCCATCTAGTTGGATTAAAGCCAAGAGTGGGTTTAGACAAGGATGTCCCCTATCTCCTTATCTTTTCATAATTTGTTCTCAACTTCTTACAAATGGAATTATGGAAAAGGATGAGTTTGGAATTCGGGTTAGTAAGAATGGTCCTAAAATTTCACATCTACTTTATGCTGATGATATCATATTCTTTGCTGAAGCTAAGCTTAAGAATATGAAAACTATAAAAAAAATATTACCAGATATTGTGAATGGACAAAGGCAGAATGTGAATTCAAATAAATCAGAGATTTTATTTGGTAAAGCTGTTAACAGTCGTAAGAAGAGGAAAATTAAGAGGATTATGGGATATAAGGAAGTTAAGGAGATTAATTATCTGGGATCAAAGCTGACTTTGAGAAGGATTTCAAGGGTTGATTTTCAGTTTCTTCTTGACAAGGTCCTCAAAAAATTGAATTGTTGGGGGTTAAAATATATCTCTCTGGCTGGAAAATTAATTTTGGTGAAGACTGTTATTCTAGCTCTTCCCTCATTTTACTCTACGATTTCTTTGGTTCCTAAAGCAGTTCTTAGAGATATTGAGAAACACTGTAGAAGGTTTATTTGGGATAAATCAAATGAAATTCATGGGTTACATTATTTGAGTTGGGAAAAACTCTGCGAACCTATTGATAATGGCGGTAGAGGTTTGCAGTCCTGTTCTAATAAATTGGGTCCACTAAGGGCCAAGCTTGCCTGGAAATACATGAAAGATGAAGAATCCTTATTACATAAAACTCTTTATCCCAGATACGGATCTTGTTGGGAGGTTGTCAATGGGAATAAATCTATATCTGCTGCTTAGAAAATCATTAAGGATGGAAGCAAATTTTTAAAAAATATAATGAGGTGGGATATTGCTAACGGTAATTCTATTGATGTATTTGAAGATACTTGGATCCTAGATAAGTGTCTTAACAGATGGCCGACTTTTGTTAATCCGTTAGAAGCAAATGGGAAGTTAACAGTGGATTATTTTATTTCTGGTAGTTACTGGAATCTTAATAAACTTCACAAATTTTTTGGCAATGAATTGGTTCGACTTATCTGCCATACAGAAATCAGATCAGAGCTTATTAATGATAATTTTGATCTCATTCACATGGAATCTGGTAGAACTATCTCATCTATGGCTGCTAATATCAATTCTTCTTCTAATTCTGTTCAATCTCATTGGAGTTGGCTGAAAAAATCCAAACTTAATGCCATAGTAGAAAATTTCTGCTGGAGGATGTTTAACAATGCTCTACCAACCTTTTCCTTTTTATCCTATAGAAGACTTCAAACCAGTTCGTATTGTCCTAGAGGTTGTCAAGAAGAAGAGAATATTTGTCATCTTATTGGTAGATGTCAAAAACTGGTTGAAATATTTAAAATTCTGGATACTTGGGGCTTTCATATCCCGGATTTTAATAACAAAGAGGAAGTTTTTGAATGGTTGTTCAGGAAAAATCATTTTATGTCCAGCTTATTATGTAATGTGATCTACCTTAATTGGAAAGAAAGGAATGAATTGGTTCATGGGAAGAAAGGAAAGAGTTCTATGGTTATAGCAATTGAAGCAATCAGCTTTTTAGGAGCTCTTAAAACTCCTAACTTCATTAAATCGGGCCGGTTGGGTTCTAATCAGCATATGCTGTTTGAAGATCGTTGGTGCCCTCCTCCACCCAAATGGATCAAGTTGAATGTTGATGCAACTTTGTTTCCTTCTTATAAAGGAGGAATTGGTGGTGTAATAAGAGACTTTAAAGGAAGACTTATAGCAGCGTTTGGGAAGCCTGAAATTCATTGGGACATCACTCATTTGGAGCTTCTAGCTATAACTTCTGGTAAAGATATACTCAAAGATTGGATGCATGGTTATAAAGGTATCATAATTGAAAGTGATAATATCAATATTATCAATCTCATTCATAAAAAGAAAGAAGCCAAAGGTATGAATAAATTGTCGATAATTGATAGTTTTAATTTTGTTATTTTCAATTGTGTGAAAAGGGATTGTAATAAGTTAGCTGACATTTGTGCTAACTATGGTACCTTTTCTAGTTTTTTTTTGGGATAACATTTTACTTGACAAGATTCCTCCTTCGTTTGTTAGTATTTTGGAGGAGGAATCTTTAGCTTGTACTTAGTTGGGATTTATTTCCTTTCTTTCTTTATAATATTTGCTCTATGCATTCTTCAAAAAAAAAAAATCGTTTTTTTTTTAACTGGTATGACACTAGCCAACAAAGAGGGGTATTTTTCCTCTCAGATAAATCTCACCTCAACCAATTTCTTGATCTCAGAGATGACTTGCTGCTTGATTTCCAAATGCATACGCCGAGAAGCTTGTTTAATAGGAATGGCATTGTGTCAGATTCTAAGTTTATGAACTACTATTTCAAAGGACAAACCTAACATTTTATCATATATCCATGCAAATCAGTCCTTAAAACTAAGAAAGAAGTTGAATTAGATTCTTAGACTCATCCTAACTCAACAAGATACTTATGAAAGTAGGGCGAGGGTCGTCGTTGGTTCCCAAGTTAACTTTTCTCAACTCATTGACTGTCGATTAAATCTCTTCCTAAAATTCAGTGGGTACATCCTAAACTTGAAGTTCATAGGGATCATCTAAAGTCTCCAAATAGAGTCTATCAAGGAGATTGAATACTTCAGTTGGAATATTATTAGATTTAAGATAATAAGTTATCATTAATCAATATTTGTCATCATCAATCAACTAACGATATCAAAGCCAATATTAGTTGTTAATTTTTTTTTTGTTTGCCAAATATTCTCATTATATCTAATTTGACCCTTAGTCCATCGATATGGTACGAAACATTTGGAGAAAAAATTCCTTACACAGACGGGAAAGTAGCTAAAAGGTAATTCCATTAATTTGTTAAAATCTGCCTCCTCGAGGGTTACATCACTTTCATCCCTTGAGGATGAGCAAGAAAAAAAAATTTAGACTTTATATACGTCATCGCTTATGTTAGGGTCATCTTTAATATCTAAACCTGCAATCCTACCAACTGAAAGTGGGGTAAAGGATAGGGCCTTAATTCTCATATTAAGCTTTTTATACATAACCAATTCAGGCCTGTCACTTTGAACTTTTAAAGCATCAACCTCATAGTCACTATCATATGTTAAAGCGAGATCAAATTTTGTTGGAGGATTAATTTTTTGGTAAACAAAATGAATTGCATCATTCCATTTTTCTAGTTCTTTATTAGAACTTGATTATGGATTAATATATGCTAGGGTTATTCTACTTTTGAATGAAGCACGACCTCATTGACGTGCCCTTTGGGCCATCCTCCCACCTCTTTGAGGTGACATGTTTGGAGGCCTAAGGACCATGATGTCAAGGTCAACTTTGCTGTCTGATTCTTTTTCTTTTTATTCTTTTTCTTTTTGTTCTCTTTTTTTTTTCTTTTGATCCTTGATTTTGAAGAGATCTTTGCTTGCTTGTTTCATCCTTAATTTTGATCTCAACTTTAGAATGTGGGGAGGACTCTTTTTGTATGAAATATGTGGCATCTTTGTATATCCCAATCTCTTGAATTGAGAATGGTTTCAAATCACTATTAATCATGTATTTAATGCCATCTCATTGGTATTTGACACGTTGATATAGGATAGATGGAACTATCTTATATTCATAGATGTAGGGCCTACCTAAAAGTGCATTAAAGGATCTAGTTGAATTAATTATATGAAATTTTGTTTTGTTTTTGAGTTCTATGATTTCCAACATAAGGGTAATTGAACCTAAATCCCTCTCACCTTTTTACTTGAACCCACATAGCACTAACTTGTCAGAGGCAAGCTTACTGGTATTTTCTATAAGATAGGTAAGGGTCTTTACATTCATCACGTTAATCGATGCACCTGAATAAATAAGGACTCTTGATAACTTGACGTTCCCTATATTTATAGTGATGTAAAGGGGGCAATTATGTTCGGTAGTTTCAAAAAGTAGGTCTTCATCTAAATAGGTCACTCCTAGGATTTTTTTGAAGTTGAGGGCTTCATCCTTTAAGGTCGAAGCCAGTTGAGGGAGGCAGATCTCTGGGTCAAGAAGTGCTTTGATCAAGGACTCCCTCATTTTCTTTAATAGGATGAGGGCATCATGGATTCTTAACTTAGCTGGTAACTTCCTAAGGTGAGCTAGAATGTTGTAGTCAACCTTGGAGACATTAGAATCAGGACCTAGTGGAATGGAAGGAAAATTGGATTATTGAGAAGGGACTTGAATCAAATTGTTGGAGATAACTTATTTACCTTTATCCTGAGGGGCAAGCCTAGGGTGTAAGACTTTACCTTCATGAACTTTCACCTGCTCGATAATCTAAGGAGTGAAAACTACGATGGAGTTTACTCTTTTCATAGGTGTCGTATTTTCATTTTATGAGTGGGTGTTAGAATCTGATAGATTTATCATGATAGGACTCCCATGAAAGTTAATTTTAGGGAGGTCACTATCTGAGATTTCAAGTTCAACATCGACTTTAGAGGTTAAATTAGGAAGGTCAAATATTTGAACATTTTGATCGATCTCAAAATAAATTTGAATTTCATCAAAATAATTATCAATTTACATTTCATATTTATGGCTAATCATCAAAATTGACGCAGAAGGATATTTTTATTAAATTTGTGACCCTTTATCTTTGATGGAGCAAAGTAAACGTCAGATAATAGGATTGGAGATGGGGCTTATGTTGAAATATGCTTCTCATATATATCTCTCATCAATACACTTCCTCTATACAAAAACATCATTTTTTCTTTTTCATTTAGTATAATAGTTCCTATGACTACTAGAGAGGGAAGCAGCTCAACATCCTCCTGCAAAGCCTCCAAGGCAACTTCCCAGATCTAGCCCTAGGCTCTCATTGGAAGTTATTAAAAAATATGAAAAGATAGGCTAATCAACTTTGTAAGTGTCCAAGATAAAGTTATATTCCAACCATCTTCAATTTATAGAGAATTATTAGAAGGATTACCTGAAATCATTTTGACTGACACTTATTATAAATCTACTAGGTACTCTTTAGGAATGATGATATTTCCTTGCATGTAATTATTCTTTATCCAATCTTTGAAAATAATACAGTCCTCAATCATATAGTTGAGCATGCGGTGGTAAGGATAGTACTTGGGATCATCTTTCTTATCTGCATCCTCAGCCCTTCTAGCCTCAGGTCTGAAATTTTGGCTTTTTAAGAGGGCTCCTAAAAATTTCCCTTACCGATTCTCTTTTAATTGGGTATGGTCTTCCCAACCTCTCTTTAATGTAGGTCTAATAAGGTTCTCTAAAAGTTTGACGAGTTATTTATAATGGTTATCTTTGAATTGGTGGGGTTGGAGGGGCACTGGGCTGACTGGTTATTGGCTGCTTTGTCGACTACCAATATTATCGTTACTTTCTTCTCTAAGGTCTTCATCATAATTGGAGCTCTCTTGTCTTTTATAATATCCTTCAAGAATGAAATCTGAGGAACCTCTTCTTGTAGATTACTTTCCTTATTTAGAAGCTCCTCAAAGGTTTTAATTATGAAACCCTTCAGAAGGAAAGCGATAGGCCTGTGGATATTCTTCAAAAAAATCTCAACAACATGTTGCTCTTGCAACTGGGGTTCCTTGTTTATTAAGAGGTTTCACCACCTTAAGATGTACTTAACTGGATACTCTCCCGACTTTTGCTTTTTGACAACAAGATCACACATAATTGTGCACTATTGCGCTCCTAAAAATCTCTTCAAGAATAAATTAAGTTCATTGAAAGATTTCATCGAACTAATGGGCAGATCTATGTACCACTAAAAAGTTATGCCAAAAAGACTACTAATAAACTGGCAAAATAATAGAGCATCTAACCCTCCAGTATTACAACAACTTGCTCAAAAGTGGGCAAAATGCTACCTCCGATTTTTAATTTTGGTGAAAATTTTAAAGGATGGTGGCACAATGCCCTTCAGATACGAAACCAAAACATATTCCTCAGGATAGGGTCTACCCTTTGGAATAAATGTAATTCCTTGGGAATGAGCTAAGGCCTCCCTTACTAGGTCCTTGATAAAAAAAGATTATTTAGATTGCAATTATTGTAAAATTATTCCGAAAGAAAGTTTATTTACCCAACATTGCTTATTATTTTTTAACTTTAAGATGAAAGGGTAGAATATGAAAAATAGTAAAATATTGTTCTAAGATTAGATGTGGGTATTTAAAAGACACTAACAAAAATATTTTTGAGAGTAAGATTCGATATCTTAAGATTTTGTATGTACATGAGAAAATGAATATTATGTGGGAAAAATAGCTAGTAATTAATAATGTTGCAAAGGATGTGATTAGAGTTTTTAAAGGAAAAGCTCACAATAAGAAAAATAGTTGGTGGTGGAATTAAAATGTGCATGAAAATATAAAAAATAAGAATTCTTGTTATAAGAATTAGTTTATATGTAAAAACTCTGAAAATTATGAAATATATAAAGAGTCGCATAAGGTGTCTGAGAAAGCAATCTGCGATGCAAAAATTTTAGATTTTAATGATTTATATAATATATTAGATTCTAAAGATGGCGAAAAATATATGTATGAGTTAGAAAAACAAAGAGATATGAGTAGTAAGGATTTAGTTCAAGTGAAGCGCATTAAGGATGAAAATCAAGAAGTTCTTTTTTAGAAGAGGATATTCAACAAAGGTGGATGAGATATTTTGTTAAGTTTTTCAATGAAGATTGCAAGAATACAATTGACTTTAGTGAATTTAACAATCTAAATGAAAATAGAGATTTTATTTTTATTCGCGTATTAGTAAAACTGAAGTTAGAGAGGTTTAAAAGTGAAGTGTGAAAAAATTATTGGACTTGATGATATTCTAATAAAGGTGTGGAAATTCTTAGGAAATGAAGGAATTTCTTGGCTTACTAAACTTTTTGATATTATTTTGAGGACTAAAAAGATGTCATATGAGTGAAGAATTAATATGTTGATTCCTATTTTTAGGAATAAAGGTGATGCACAAGATTGTGCAAATT
Organism: Dendrobium huoshanense; assembly: GCA_016618105.1. Lineage (NCBI taxonomy): Eukaryota > Viridiplantae > Streptophyta > Magnoliopsida > Asparagales > Orchidaceae > Dendrobium > Dendrobium huoshanense. Next base: position 47,024,887 of record CM028348.1, read on the forward strand.
ATAGTGGAATTAAGTTGATGTGTCATACTTTATAACTTTGGAAGAGAGTTATGGAGCATAGGTTACAACGTGATACTAATGTTTCTCAAAATCAATTTGGATTCATTCCAGATAGATCCACTATGGAAGCTATTTATTTATTTAGAGAGTTGATGGAGAAGTTTAAAGAGAATAAGGAGAATTTACATATGATATTTATTGCTTTAGAGAAAGCATATGAAAAATTTCCAAGAGAAGTGCTATGGAGAGTTCTAGAAAAGAAAGGGGATAATAATGCTTATATTCAAGTCGTCAGGGATATGTATGCATGAACTATTACTTGTGTTCAAACATAAGGTGGTTTGAATAAGTATTTCCCTTTCAATTTGATTACATCAAGGATCAACCATAAGCCTTGTCTTTTTTGCTTTAGTCATGGACATTCTTACTAGACATTTGCAAGAGGATGTACCCTAATGTATGTTTTTTGCTAATGATATTCTTCTTGTTGATAACACTAGAGAGGGAGTTAAAGGTAAACCCGAATTATGGAGGTCAACCATAGAATCTAAAGGTTTTCATTTGAGTTGATCTAAAACTGATTAAATGGAGTGAAATTTTAGTAGTAATTGATCTCCTGGGGGGTTTGTGACTTTGAGCAATCAAGTCATTAATAAGTGTACTAATTTTAGAATCTCAAGTCTATTGTTCAGAGTGATGGTGAAGTAGATGGGGATAACATGTAATTCTAGCGTAGAATATTGACCATTGAAAGAGAAGCATAATATTAACTTAAGTGTTCCTGGGATGAGGAAGCTTAGGTGGATGAGTGGATTTGCTCTTAAAGATAGGATACAAAATGAACATATATGTGAAAAGGTTGGAGTACCTCCAGTGATAGATAAGATTAGAGAGAGTCTCCTTAGATGGTTAGTTCATGTAAAATGGCAGCCTTCTGATGACCTTGTTAGGAGAATAGATGTATCAGATTTGGCCTGTGTTAAGAAAGGTAAAGGTAGACCTAAAAAAAGTTGGCTAGAAAATATTAGAAATGACTTTTATTTATTAAATTTAAATGAGAATTTAACTCTTAATATGACACAATAGAGAAAAAAGGATTTATATAGCCGACCCCACGTAGTGGGATAAAGGCTTGTTGTTGTTGTTGTTGTTGTTGTTGTATTAAATCAACAAAATATATGAATTATAAATAGGCAACTTATAATAAACAAGTGTATAAAGATCAAGATGAATGTTATTTATTTAACATGAGAAAATTATAACTTTTAATATATATCATTAGATGTTCTTCTTAATAAATACTATTTAAGCCAATGATAATTTAATTCATGATCAAATTTAATTATATTTTATTCATCCAAAATTGAACTAAACTGATCAAACTAAATATTGGTTTGAGATATAATTTGATAAACTGGATTTTCTAAATTTTAGAATTGAAATCAATTGATTTATCCAATTAGTGATATTAGTTAGATGATACAAGATAATACAAATTGTTATGTTTCTAAAGCAGATTTCTATTACAAAAATTTCTAGTTCAAAATTTTTGTATAGAAATTTTTGTTAAAATTTACTTTATAAAGTTGTCCCAAATGAATCCATATACTTTGATTACTAACCTTTTGATTTAGTGATATTGTCTCTCATCTCCAAAGTAAAAAAATCTAATATTTAAATTTTAATATATACAAATTAATTAATAATTAATTAAACTTGTTTAATAACCATGCTAATTAAAATAGAATGAATTATTGTTTCAAATAAGAGTTTTTTTTATTAAAGAAATGCAAAGAGCAATAATATTATTAAAACAAAGATATAACCTACTGTGATAACACCTATCACTTTCCTCCTTTAACAAAGAAATAAAATAAGGAGGATTCTTATTAAAACCAATATCATCCTAAAAAAACTAAGAAAATAGCATAGTTAACACAACAATGAGCTAACTTATTACAATCTCTATTAACCAAATGAAATAAGACTTAGTTAAAGTCTTTAAGAAAAGATAAATCTTCAACCTACAATATATCTTCCTTAACATCTTCATTATTCAACAAGCTTTGAACATACTTAATAACATTATTATTGTCTCCATCTATTATGATTCCTTTAGCCTCGTACATCCACTCTTGAAGAACTTTCCTCAAAGATAAAATAGAAAGCAAATCCACTTGCGAACGATCCCAATGCAAACAACTAGAACCAAAAGCACATAAAAATCTTCCTCTATGATCTCTGATCACACTCAGTAAAGAAGCATCAACATTAAGCTTAATCCATTCGGGGGGAGGAGGATTCCAAGAAGAAGGAGAGTTGTGGTAGCTGGTTAAAATCCCAGTTATCTGAATACATATTTAAGTGAAAAGAAGCAATAGCAAAGCTAACAGAATTTGCTGCTACAATAGTTATGATGTCCTTTTTTCCCCCATGTTTGAGTTTATTTCTACTTTTCCAATAGAAAAAATAGTAGAATAGTATAAGTTCCCTAAAAATGGAATAGACTTTGATAATGTATCCAATTCTCGATAGCATTCCTCCAAAATAGTAAAAGCCAGAACTTTGAATCCCAAATATTCAACAAATATAACACTTTAGATAGAAACACACAATTGACTACTATATGTTTGAGTTTTCATTGGAGTTGCATCCTCTTGGACACCCATTAAAGTCCAGCAACCTTCTATACTCCAGAAATTCATTTGAGGGGATTGCATTAATTATCATCTAACCTCCACCAGAATAGTTCAACACGAGCGTGTAATTTAAGCTTCTTCAACCATCTCTAATTTCTATATTCATCAATGATACCATAAGGTTTTTCTGAAATAAGAGCAGAGATTGAATTACATGAACACTTAGACAGCAACTCCAATTGATCATTTTGCAATTATGAATGAATAGGGACGGACATTATTACTTCAATCAAATGTTTCCCAAAGAACTACTTCAACTTAGATTCATCCCATTCGCCTTCTCGAATAAATCCCTTAAGGAGTTCAATGTCTTGATTCAATTATGTTATAAACGTAGGCCACCTATCAATGCTTTTATCAAAAATCCACATATCTTCATTCGTATTGATACTACAGCCATTCAAAACTTTCCATCTAACTATTTGATGCAGGAATTTTGCTCCATTTAACAAGATCTTCCACGTAGGAGAGACATGGCTCTTAGCTTCTAAATTCCAAATATCCTTCACATACTTTGTCGTTAAAATTCTATTAAGAAGAGAAGAAGGCTTTGTAAAAAAGTTCCATGCAAATTTGGCCCTTAAAGGACCAACTTTAGCAACAGATGATAGCACACCTTGACCACCAGATCTCTTTCTTCTACCTAAAAGTTCCCAAGCAGCATAATGAAAACCATAACTACCACCTTGTTTGTGCCATAAAAAATCCCTACACATTTTATCCAAATCATTCAACACTCCCATAGGGACTAGTGAATGAGTAGATAAAAAGGCAAGAAGAGAAAGAAATGCCAACTTAATAAGAAGAAACTTTCATGCAAGAGAAATAAAATGGTTACCCCAAACATTCAGTCTACTATAAACCTTCTCCAACAGATTTTGAAAATATGAGAACACCAATCTCCTTGACGCAATCTTAATACCAAGATAGAACATTTCCTTAAAAACCTTAAATCCCAGAAGTCTAGAAAGAACTATAATTCTCCTTCTTTTCACAAATTTTCCATTTCACAAATTTTCCAAAGAGAATTGAAGATTTCTAAACATTAATCTTCTACCCCTACCATTTGCTAGTCTTTCAAAATCTTGCTCACCTTCTTCATGCTCCTAAGATTTGCCTCAGAAAAAATGATAATGTCATATGCATACTATAAATGGGATATTTTTTCTGCATTAGGAGCCACTTTTATACTAATATTTCTCCCACTTTGAACAAAAGCATCAGATAGCAATTGTGAGCACAAAATAAAAAGATAAGGAGACAAGGGGCAACCTTGTCTAAAATCACTTTTAGCCTCAATCCATTTAGAATTATTACCATTTATCAAATTAGAGAATTTCATACTTACTACACACTGCAGTAGTAGATTAGAAATTTTTTCTGGAAAACCAAAATTCTCTAAAACTTACTTCAATATGGACCAGCCCATACTATCGTATGTCTGTTCCATATCAATTTTGATCATCATCAAACCTTTCTTAGATTTGGAATATTTGAACTTATTAAATAACTCTAGGGCCAGTAAAGTAGGTTCAGATAAAGAACGACCTTTAATAAAGGTAGATTGATCTTCAAAAATAATTTTAGGAACTAAACAAATAAATCTATTTAACAACATCCTTACCACTATCTTGTAAATAGACAAAAAAAGGCTAATTGGTCTATAGTTGGAAGAATTAACAGGGTTCTTCACTTTAGGAATAAGAACCACTATAGTTTCCTTCCACTCTTCACACATAATACCAGAAGTAAAAATGGAATTGATAGCCTTCCAAACGTCTTCTTTAATGATAGGCCAATAAGATCTAATAAAAGTGTAAGAAACGGCATCCAAACTTGGAGAGATATTTGCTTCCAAATGACCAACAACATGCTCCAATTCATCTTTTGAGAAATCAGTCATCAAAAGACTTATGTCTGTCTCCAAGCACCTGAGAAGGAATCGGCCAGCCCCTTAAAACACATTTCCTCTCCTTCCACTTGTCTTTAAAGAGCTTGTAGAATGAATCTTCAACTTGAATTTGATCTTCAATCAACATTCCATTATTGTCTTTGATTTGAATTATTCAGTTGCCATTATGCCTAGCTGAAGCAAAAGCATGGAAAACTTTTGAATTTGTGTCACCTTCTTCTATCCACTTAACCTTTGCCCTTTGTCTCCGCCATGTATTAAGTTTTCTAAGCATAGAATTGAGCTCTAACACCTTAGACTTCAGCAAACAAAGTTTAACATTAGAATGTCCTCCACTTTCAGCCTCCTCCATATACAATTCTATTTTTTTTTTTTAAGTTGTTCTTTCAAAACATTAAGATTCAAATTTTAGCTTTGCTCCAAAAAATTAAAGCCTTCAATGCTCTTTTAAATTTCGGATTAAGAGAATGAACAACATGCCCTCGAACATATTTCTCCCAAGACTTAGCCACAATCGTAGAAGAAGCTGGATAGGATGCCCAAACATCTTCAAATCTCAATTGTCTGTTTTTCCAAAAACCAGAAGGAAGAATCTTAACCATGATAGGACAATGATCAGATACTTTTCTAGCAAGATGTCGAACAGCCGCCAATTGGATAGCTTCTAAAGCAACTGAATTTAAAAGGCAACAATCTAACCTTTCAAGAATTCAAGCTCCTCCTTTTTTTTGTTATTGCACCAAGTAAATTTAGGACCTATCACCTTAATATCATGGAAATCACCATTGTTCATGAACATATTCATATCCTGAGGTCCTTGTGAATGAACAAACTTTTTACCTCATCTTTTCTCCTCGTGTGACAAAATACAATTAAAGTCTCCCCCAACATATATGGAAGTTTTATGTCCGAAAGCATTCCAAGACTCCTCCAAAAGATTCTCCTCTTATAGATATCTTTGCAACCATAGACCGTAGAAACCAACCACACACCTTTATTTTGAATACTTAGCTCACCTAATACAACTTGAGAAGAGGCTTCTAACATAGAGAAAGAAGCTAGATCTTTCCTCTAGCAAACCAAAATACCAACAGATAACCCTTCCACAGGAAAAAGGAAGAAATCCCAACTAACTCCAATCAATTCATTAAACTCAAATCTACTGATAGAAGAAATATTTATCTCAATAAGCCCAACAAAGAAAATGTCAAAGTCATTCAGAAATTCTTTCAAATAATGACATGCTTCCCTCTCCCTAGCCCCCATATAATTCCAGAAAGCTATTGATGACATTTTAAGATTAGAATTGGGATTACTCCCACTCCTAAATCTCTTCAACACATCACCCTTTCTACTCCTTTCAAGAATATTATCTTTACCCATAGATCTAAGTTCCTTTTGGAATTTGAAAACTTCTTGTCTACACCAGCTACTTCTCCTTCTTCTAAATCTTCAGCCGGTGTCTCAAGCAAAAAAGGATTACCCATATCCTCATTTTCTTCACAACATGATTCCAGGATTTTAAATTTATTAACATTTGCTGGTAGATTACGAGCAATGGAAGATTTTACCTTACTATCCGAAGCAATCTTCATTAGTGGAGCAAGTTCTTTAATATGGAGATTTGCATCTTCAGCCATAACTTCTGAATCTTCACAACCTTTATCTTCTTCAGCTACAATTTTAAATTTTTTATTATGATTGACATCTACCACACTCTTAACTGTACCATTATCCTCCAATTCAATGGTATGAGAAACAATGTTAACAGGTTGATATTTTTTGACAAAAACCGGACCAGCATTCAAATAAGATTTTGAAGACACCATTAGAGCAAAGGAAAACATAAATAAATGTGAAGAATAATCTCAGATAAAATACTAAGCTATTCATGAATATTGCACCTAAGTATGTCAATTTGATCAGTTTAGCCAATCCAATTAGCTAAATAGATTGAGTTTTGCTTAACATGAGGTGGTTTGATCAAAATTGATCGGTTTATGAAAACCAAAGAATAAATTCAACTTGTTTAATCCAGATAGATTGTTTCGTCATATGATTTTTGGCTTGTTGACTGTAGACCTCTAAACATCAGCTCCCCCTTACCCATGATCGCACAATCCCACGTTCACCTAAAACTGCTCCCCACGATCTCTCACGATACCAAAAATACTACTCATCAAATTCGAACATGTACGCGCTCAAAACCAAAGGAAAGAAAAGAACTTATGCAGAGAGATCTCTGACTCCAAACCTCAGATGCACGCATAGAACCATCTACTCCTTGTGATCGTCTACTCCAACCAGCCGCCGCCTCCTTCCGATCTTGTGAACCCTCCTGCAGCTGCCAACTCCGACCACACTAACCACTTGCATTAAACTCGACTGATCATAGCTGCAAGGAACAAGAGCTGTGATGGAAGAAAAAAGGAACAAAAGTTTTGGAAGGGATAAATCTCAAAACAAAATTTTTTTTTTCTTCACTGCCTTCACGGGAACAAGACGAAACAGAGCAAAAAATTAAAAAACTGTCTTTCACGGGGAGCAAAAACGAAAACAGAAAACGGTTTTTAAAACCATCTAATAAAAACACATAAAATAAAATCTAAAGAAAATAAAGCAAACAACGCATCGTTTGGTTTGAAATTATCCAACAATCTCCCCCTCAAACCAAAACTTTCTTCATCCCAAGCATCTTCAATAGCTTTAGGAACCTCGGTGTCGGCAATGCTTTGGTGAACAAATCAGCTACCTGATCTTCTGTACTACAGTGCTCCATGCTAATGTGACCCATCTTTACTGTATCTCTGATAAAATGATAACGGACATCAATGTGCTTGCTCCTGCCATGCTGTACTGGATTTTTGGCCAATGCGATCGCCGACTTGTTGTCCACATAAATTGTTGTAGCTTCATCAATCTCTCCAAAAAATTCCTTCAACAAATTTTTCAACCACATTGCTTCACAAGCCGCTGCTGCCGCTGCTATGTACTCTGCCTCACATGTAGATAAAGCTACAACTTTCTGCTTCTGTGTGCTCCAAGTGAAAGCTGTATCACCAACATAAAACACATATCCACTTGTGCTCTTTCTTTCCTCATGATCATTTGCCCAATCACTGTCACAATATCCAAGTAACTTCATGTCTCCACTGCACTGATAATGAAGGCCAAACTCAACTGTGCCACTGATATATCTAAGAATCCTCTTCGCCGCAAGCCAATGAGACTCCCTTGGATTCTCCATGAATCTGCTCAAGATGCCCACACTATACACAATATCTGGTCTCGTCACTGTCAAGTATCTAAGGCTCCCAATCAAACTTTTGTACAATGTTGGATCAACCAATTTTCCTTCTCCTTCTTTTGTGAAATGAACTCCAGTTTGCATTGGTGTTGAGACACTATTGCAATGATTCATCCTGAACTTCTCAAGCAACTCTTTTGCATACCTCTTTTGGCAAATCCAAATGCCATCCTCTTTCTGATGCACTTCTATACCCAAAAATAATGACATGAGGCCAACATCTGTCATATCAAATCTTCTGAACATAGTTGATTTAAAATCTGCAATCATCTGCTCATCATCACCTGTTATAAGCAAATCATCCACATATAAGCATATGATTAATTTGTTGCCATTTGAGTCTGTCTTCATATACACACCATGTTCATAAGGGCATTTAGTGAACCCTTCTTCTCCAAAATGCTTATCAATGAATAAATTCCAAGCCCTCGGGGCTTGCTTCAAGCCATACAAAGCCTTTTTCAAACTATATACCATATGCTCTTTCCCCTTCACAATAAAACCTTCAGGTTGATCTACATAAACTTCTTCCTCCAAAACATCATTTAAGAAAGCCGACTTGACATCTAATTGATGAATCTTCCATCTATTCATAGCAGCAATAGAGAAAATTAATCTGATTGTATCAAATCTGGCAACCGGTGCAAAAACTTCTTCATAATCTATCCCTTGCTTCTGCTTGTACCCTTTGACTACAAGTCTAGCCTTGAATTTGTTTACACCTCCTTCAACATTTTTCTTCAATTTGTACACCCACTTGACACCAATGGATTTTTGACCTTTAGGAAGTGAGGTCAAACTCCATGTGTCATTTCTCTCAATAGCATCAATCTCCTCTTTCATGGCATCAATCCATCTCTTTTCTGCAACTGCTTCATTAAAAGTTAAGGGCACTTCATCTACATAGAAAGCAAATTGAGATAACTCATTATAATTTGTGGTGTCATATATCTCCTGCAAGCTTCTTGTCTTCACCTTTTCAATACCACTACTAGAAGATTCTCCCAATCTCACTACAGTGTGTGGTGGTCTTTGTTGCTCTACATCATCAATAATTTTTTCTGAATTTCTCCCAACTGTGACATCCTCCTTGTTGCCATTTTCAAGCCAATCCCAAGATAAGCTCTCCTCAAATCTCACATCCCTACTCACTACCACTTTCTTTGTTGTAGGATTAAACAGTTTATAGGCTTTAGACCTTTCACTGTATCCTACAAACACACACTTCTCAGATTTTTCATCCAACTTCCTTCTCTTTTGATCAGGTACATGAACATAAGAAATACTCCCAAAAACTTTCAAATGATCAACAGTAGGCTTATGACCACTCCAAATTTCAAAAGGAGTTTGAGATGGAGTACTTTTTGATGTCACCCTATTCAACAAGTACACAGCACAAGACACAGCTTCAGCCCAAAGCAAGTTGGGCACTTGCCTCTCCTTCAACATACTCCTAGCCAATCCCATAATGGTTCTATTCAACCTCTCCGCTACCCCATTTTGTTGTGGTGTGTATCTAGTTGTCAATTGATGGCGTATCCCATTCTCCTTCAAATAATTTTGCATCTCATGACTAACATACTCTCCACCTCTATCACTCCTCAACATCTTAATAAAATGGCCACTCTCCTTCTCCACAAGTGCTTTGAATATTTTTAAGTATTCAAATACTTGTGACTTCTCTTTCAGAAAATATACCCATACTTTTCTGCTATAATCATCAATAAATGTGAGAAAATAACAATTACCTCCAATAGAAGTAGTGTGCATCGGTCCACATAAATCTGAATGAATAAGCTCCAATGGCTTCAAGGCTCTCCATGATTTTCCAACTGAAAATGGTGCTCTGCTCTTCTTTCCTGCAACACATGCTTCACAGATCTTGTCTTGAACTTCAATATGTGGAAGCCCATCAACTATATTCTTCTGGCTCATATAAGAAAGTGTCTTGGAACTCAAGTGACCAAATCTACAATGCCATAATCTTGAATGATTTTCTATGGAAGTTTTCAAACAACCATTTAAACTGCAAATCATCTTCATGGGATACATTTTATTTGGAGTCACCTTCACCTTGGCAATCAAGAATCCATGCTTGTCTTTAATGGTACAAGTGTCAAAAGAAAATGTCAACACATATCCCTTTTTATTTAGTTGTCCAACACTAAGCAAATTATGCTTAAGATTTGGAACATAGAAGACATCTGATATCTTCTTTTCTCCCTTCCTTGTTTGCACCAAAATGTCACCTTTTCCTTCCACAAATAGTTTGTTATCATCTCCCGTACGTACTTCACTTTGGACTGAGTTATCCAAACAATCTTCTATTGCCAGTCATGTGATTACTACAACCACTATCAATAAACCATACATCTCCTGAATCACCATATTCCTTACTATGTGTAAGAAACATTGTGTCTTCACTTTTCTCCACTTCCTTTTCTTGCACCCAATCTGCATTTACCTCTTCACTCTCCTGCCTCTTCCAACAATAACGATAAGTGTGCCCATACCTTTTGCAAAAGTGACATTTGATATTGGCAAGGTTGCTTCTTCCTCTTCCTCTGAAACCATGTCCACGACCAAGTGCACCTTCTCCATCACCATGAGTTCCACCTTGAACTTCACCTCCATCACTTTGTGTAGATTCTCCTCTACCAGCACGACCTCTTCCACGAGTACCATAAGAGCCTCTTCCTATACCAAAAGAGCCTCTTCCTCTGCCAAAACCTCTTCCACGGTCACCTTTGAAATTCCCACGCAATGCCACTTGAGTTTGGAATGCTTCCTCAAGTGGTGTCGAATCATATTGCTTCATTCTTAATTCATGAGATTGTAGAGATCCAAGCAAACCTTCAATAGACATTTGCTCTATGTTCTTCGCTTCTTCTATGGCTACCACCGTGGCTTCAAATTTTCTTGTCAAACTTCGCAAAATCTTCTCAATAACTCTTTTATCTTCTACAAGTTCTCCATTCAATTTCAATTGGTTAACAATGACAATTACCCGATTGAAATATTCTTCCACACTTTCCGACTCCTTCATCTTCAACATATCAAATTGACTTCGTAGGGTTTGTTAAACGTACCATTTTTACTTTGTCATCTCCTTTGTAAGAAGCATGCAGTGTATCCCAAGCCTCCTTCGCGGTCTTCGCTGTAGAGATCCGCTCAAAAATAATTTCATCTACCGCTTGATAGATGAAGAAAAGGGCCTTCCGATCCTTCTTCCGATTTTCTTTCAACTCTTGAAGAAGTCTCTGATTCAAATCTCTCTCAACTTCGGGCTCCTGAAAACCGCTCTCAACAATCTCCCACAACTCTTGAGATTGATACAACACCCGTATTTGAATACTCCATTGATTGTAGTTCTTCCCCGTGAACTTGGGCAACTGAGGTTGCAAATTGTTACTGCTTGAACTCGCTGCCATTCTCCAACCGGGCTCTGATACCAATGATGGAAGAAAAAAGGAACAAAAGTTTTGGAAGGGATAAATCTCAAAACAAAATTTTTTTTTTCTTCACTGCCTTCACGGGAACAAGACGAAACAGAGCAAAAAATTAAAAAACTGTCTTTCACGGGGAGCAAAAACGAAAACAGAAAACGGTTTTTAAAACCGTCTAATAAAAACACATAAAATAAAATCTAAAGAAAATAAAGCAAACAACGCATCGTTTGGTTTGAAATTATCCAACAAGCTGCTCAACCCACCACCGGATTGCCACCTCTGCCTCCGACCTAGCCATCGACCTCACGCCTGTAGACGACGGCGAGTCCAACCCGACGCCCATTTGGATTCCGTGTCCTAGCCCGATCACCTCTATCCCTATATATATATATATATATATATATATATATATATATATATATATATATATATATATATATATATATATATATATATATATAGTTATAGTTATAGAATATATTATATAATAATAAATTATAATATATATATTCATTATTTTAATAAAAAAAGAGATATGAGAGATTTTCAAACCAATCATCAGCAATCGCGATCGGCAACCAATTATCTACAACCAATAATCAAAATAAATCGGCAATAGTCAATTGGAGGTTCAGAACACGATTTTGGGACCCAACAATGTCTTGAAGACCTCGTCTATTGACTATCTTTTTGACTGAGTGGATTAAAAGGCTAAGTCCCCCCTTCCCCCTGCGAGGGGAGGGGGCACCGGATGGCTGCCGAATTTTTTAGGGGAATAATTTTTTTTAATCAAGTAAAATCACTCAATTGGAAATTATCTGCAATTAGCCATCAATAATCATCACAAGGACCTCCGAAGACCAATTTCGAGACTCGACAACGTTCTGAAGTCCTCGAGCGTTGACTATCTTTCCAGCTGGGCGGGTTTAAAAGGGCAAGTACCCTCCCTACTTCTCTTTGCGAGGAGAGGATGCTGGGAGACTACCGAACTCAAAACTAACAAGGACCCCTCACAAATAATTTTAAATGAAATAATTCAAATTAATGAAAAAATACCTTGTGTTAAAAATTCTCTGGATAAGGTGTTTCAAAATTATATGATTAAATGGGCAATTTTCTAATAAAAACATGATTGCTAACTTAGGGAAAGATGTCACCTTTCACACTTAAGAATTTTGTACGAATGCACTTCCTATTTGTCTCTCTATATTGCAGGAATTTTATGTCAGAAGATTCATCCTATTAAAAGAGAAATATTAAATCGATAAGTACTTTCAAATAAAAGAAAATGTTGTTAGTTCATCTCATGTAGTTGTGATTTTGTTTGATAGATGATTTTCACTATGTTATTAGTTACCAAGGCATCTTGTTTATGTTTCTTGTGAAAAGTCAAGATTGATTAGCAGATAATTACATTATATTGAGCTGACTTCCTACAAATGCAAACTACTAAGGAAAATATCATATTATTGAAAAGTACAAGCCGTCATATTATTGTTGATATTATAGAGCATTAATGATGCGTCGAATCAAGTTTCATTACTTATTGTACACTTGTTAGTGGATACGCCAACTAAGTGCTTGTAGAAAAGACACTAAACAGAGTAATTCTGGATGCTTCTTAGCAATGTAATCGGTTACATATGGTTGAATTAGAAACATAGATGCAATGCAAGAAATGTGCTTGCTCATGAAGAAAAATAAATATAAGTTCTATTATATTATTTTCACCATAATTATAAGATTGTATGATAGCATGAGCATGAATATAGAGGCCCAAGATTCGAAGAATAAGATGCTTAGAGTAAAAAAGTGAAATCTAATACACTTAGATGCCAATAAATCTATAATAGTTGTACAAGAAGACAGAAGGTGATACTCTTATAATAACTCCAAAATTATATTATAAAACACATCTTGCATGTGCTTCGATGGTCACATATAATTCCTAAATCTAATGGTTCAAGAATGATGTGTGGGCCAAATATTCAAGTTTCATCCTTCTCTATGAATGGACTGAAGTCGACCTGACTTGAATCATAAAATGCTTTCAAATTCTTATAAAAATAAATATGATTTTTAACATCACCTTGATGATGGAAGGCTGGACGCAAAATCTCAACTGGAGGGGTTAAATATCAAACCAAATAAAAGTCTAAATTTCTAAAATGAAATATATCACTTTAAAACTTAAAACTAAAACAAGTCCACCTCCCGCAACTGTTTGTTGGAAGTGAAAATTTTAAAATTAACCTCAGCTTAGAAAGAGTGAATGTTGTGTTGGGTGTATCACTAAGGTTTATTCTCAAATAGTCTCTTGCCCGCAAGGATGTGGAATGTGCCCTCTGATTGGGTAGTTTTGCCACAAAATGGCACCCATTATATTACGATCATGACTAAAGCCTGTAAGTTTTCTAATGGCTTCAAACCATTGAGTAATGAATTATATGGTATATTCGATAGGCATAAAGCCCTTTGTTAACTAAGGTGGATTCAGATCTATCCCCCTAGACAAACACCAACCAAGGCCTACAAAGTATTATTGGATGAAGTAACATATGGCTACCGATAAGGTGTCTTCTGTCAGATTGGGTCAATTACCTTCTCTGACTAAGTAGACCAGGGATCATGATAGCCCGAGATGACGGAACAATAGGATCATGATCGGGCTCATCTTCATTCCCCCCACCACCAATTTTAAGTTCATGGTGATAAATTCCAAATCAAAATATCAAATTCAAACAATATAATTATTGCTATTATATGTTGAATTTATAACATACGTGATCTCTTTAACGACTAGCCTTAATCAAAAGTTCTCTCCTATTATTAGGAGGGGTAATTAACTATAGGGGTTTATGCCTATAGAAAACCAAAACTCGGATCATAAATTCCTCACAAAATGAGGGCTAAATCTCTGAGTAGTGTCTTTTCTATAAAAAAAATCCAATTTATCTTTTAAAAATTCACCTGGATACTAAGCTCGTTAAAACTCTCCGTCGTCATGACAAACAAGAAAAGAGACGTGGCGTGGAAAGTCTGGGAAATACAAATGGAATTTTCGGAGCACACAAATTTTTTGCGATTCTGTAGGAGATTTATTTCTCTTTCTATCTTTAGCTAGTTATACATAAACTATAATAGCAATAAAATTATTAAATTTTAATAAATTAATTAAAATTCTAATAAATTAATTAAAATTAGGGTTTTGAAATAATAAAATCAAACAAAATTATATAATTTCATTATGTCTAGTCTCTACACGTTGAAAGTGTGGGGTGATGTATCAACTTCTTAGTACTAACCCTTTCCTTTTATTTGTGCATAATGGAACTAAAGAATACTCATTTTACCATCCAACAAGGACATGGCGGTAGCATTCAACTAGCCAATTCCATCATCAACATTAAAGACTCTGAAGCCGCCATTCTATTTGTTATCTTAGAGTTTTTTGCAGCTACCGCAAAGGCTGTTGTCATACCTATTTACGGCATAACTGCTTAAGGCCATGTTGCGAGGCATGATTCTACTGAAACTTATGCACGACGTGATTATTTCGTGCAGCAGCCATGAGCTGCTATAACTACTACTGCTAAAGAAAATCAACAAAATAGGACCTCAATCTTTGAGAGACTCTCACATCCTGATGTTCTAATAGTGAAAAGGACTGATGTCAAGAAGAAGACTTTGCTGATTTTATCAAGCATCATCAAAGTGCCAACTGAGCCTTTCATATTGACAAAGTATGATCATGAAGCTTGCCCATCTGGAACAAGAATTTCCCTAGGCAGAGGAGAAAAATAAATGATGAATTGCAAGCTTAATAACCTTTAATTGTGTATCCTTCTATGCTGTCAACCTTGGAGCCAAAAGCTAACATTCCCACCTAGAATAAGTTTGTAAATCTAAAATGGGTCAAGAGGAGTAGCTCTATTGGCGAGTTTAAATTGTCATTTTGGGATTAGCAACCTCAAACCCCGACTCCTCAAAAGAATAAGCAAGAAACTATGTCCACTAGAGTTTTGAAAGTTGCAAGAGAAAATGGCCTAATAAGAAAGAAATAACAAATGCATAGAGAAACCCACAAAGAGAGTTACCAGCTGCTACGGTAACACAAGAAAAATTAAAATTAGCACCACGTTGTGAACAATGGAGCTTGAATCCTATACCTCGCATTTAAGAATTTGCTATCAAAAGATCCCATTGGAAAGGTAAAGAAATTTGGAAGTAGAGACATAAAAGAATATCACTGAAGAAGAAAGTAAGTATAGGCGTGACATCTGGTACAACTTTTCAGAGATCCACCACTAACAAGAATCATCAACAATGGATACCAAAAAAGAGGATTCCAATTGATAATGCTTACAATAGTCGACAACTTTGAGAATCTTCAAAGGAATCATATTGCCAATTAACTTCATCTACTCAGAAGAAGGTTAATTTTGACTGTACTCCTCTAATTGAAGAACTTTCTATACCACATTTAGAGCCAGAAATCTATTGGAAACATCGCTTTGAGATTTGAGTACTGAAAAAAGTTGATGATAAAGATACCATGGAAGTAGAGGTAGTTTACATGGTGGGGCATGGTAATGAGCCGCCTTCATCATATGGCTACCAACAAAGCAACAAAGCGGGGCCTGCTTCTTCAAAAATAACAACCCCTCTAGAAGAGCAAGCTCAGTATGAGCAGTTAGAAGAAGATGTCTCGCCAGTAAATTAACAAAATGATAATAAAGAAGTAGAAGTGCTTTCTGAGACACTAGCATAAGCACAAAGACGTATAAAGTACCAAATGACAAAAAAAAAAGATAAGGAGATTTTAGAGCTAAACAATAGGATGACTAAAATGATGGCGCAGATGGCTACGATGATGCAGTTAATACAAAATAATATCAATACTAATCTTGTACCTGCTCATCCAACGGATCATTAAACATTGAGTTAACCAATTAATCATCAAATATCAAATATTATTCTTACTAATCTGCCAACCAACCCAATACCCCAAGTGTTTGGGATACAAACCACACCTAAAGAGGGAAATGATGCTGATCAACTTGTTCATCTACAAACTCACCAAAATGTTACAAGTACATCTAAGTCGGTGATGACTCCACATCTAGAATCAATCATCAATGGAAAGATTAAAGTTGGCATTGCCTCAGAGTAAATAAAAAAATTTGTGAGCAAAGGTCACCAATATCCAGCCAAGTACGATTAGGTGTCATACCGTAAAGGCTATTCAGTGCCTAAGTGTAATATCAAGATCTGCTCCAGGATCGTCCAGGACGATCTGGGATCGTTCTGGGACGATCAGTTGAGAATGTGCTCCAGAATTTGCCCAGATTCGTTCCAGGTGATTTTCTGTAGGCATCGTCCAGGCCGATCGAGGACATCGGCCAGGCCGATTGGCACTGTAGAAAATATCGGCCAGAAAATAGCCCTGGGAGCTGTCCAGGACGATCCTTTTGGTCGGATCGTCCCGGGATGATCTGGCGATCGGCCGGGCCGATCTGAAGATGATTTAAGGGAAATCTGTCATTTGAAGAGAGAGAAATTTTATAAAAATAAATATCTGATTTTCGATCTGAGGAGAGAGAAAAAGAGAAATTTTGGAAAAGTTGATTTCGGGAAGACGCGGAGCCGTTTTCGTTCGAAGAGACTGTTGAGGATATTGCTATGCACGAGGTAAGGCACATTCCGCCTTTCTCAATTTTCAGAACCGTCGTGTTTGGCGGTATTTTCTGTCCGAATTTTGTTTCCGTTAGCGATTTTCGTCCGTATCTTTTGATCGGTTCAGTTTTTACCGCGTAACTTTTTGTATATCGTTGCCGTGCCGGGTGTGCACGTTATGACTATATTTTGAAGATTTTTGTCCGGGTATTTTTGATTCGACTGTGTTTTTAGTCGACTGGATTTTTCTATGAAATTGGAAATTATCTGTGCAGTAGAATAAAGGTTCTGAAATGTTGATATCTGTATTTTGTGCGAATTTGGTAAATTGTTATTTTCAGGAAAATTGTGTAAATTCTGTATACTGCCGTTGTGCTGCCCGATTTTTGGGTAATTTCTGTTTTGTCTGGAAATCTTCTGATTTGATATGCTATCTGTATATGCTATAAAAAGGGAGTTATAAGGGGCCTTGATCCTATGAGATTCAGTTAGTGTCTGGGAAATCTGAAATGAGCTCAATATGAAATCTGATATCTATTCTGTTCCGGATCCGAGGAAATCTGTTTAGGTGCTATAAGCACAATTTATGTATTCTGGTGCTATAAGCACATCTGTTCTGGTGCCGTGAGCACAAAGGGAGGCATAAGGGGCCTGAATCCTATGAGATTCAGTCAGTGTCAGGGAATTTAGCTATTAATTAAATATCTTATATCTGATATATGATTCTAATATGATTTTGTTCTGTTCTGATATGATCTGTACGATTATGATTCTGTTGATATGATATGTCTGATCTGTTCTGTTTCTGATTTGATACGACTTCTATTTCCGTACAGTTCTGTTTGATTTGATATCTGTCCGATTCCGTTCTGATTTCTGTACGGATTTGTCTGATGTTTTGGTTTTGAGATTCTGAGGATTTTGATTGGAGGTTTGTTGCTTTACTGAGCTGTTGAGCTCACCCTTGCTTTCTGGTGGTTTTCAGATTCTGGGAAAGGGAAGGAAGTCTAGGATTAGATTTCAGAGTCTGATCAGTATATGTATTATTTTGTACCTTTTGATTTTTATACAGTCATGACTTTTCTGTTCTATCTTTCTTTCTGTCTAAAAGCCATCTACTGTATTTGTAGATGATTGTTTTGAGGAAAAGAAATGATAGATCTTTTGTTCCGCTGCATTTGATGTTTTAGTAGCTCTGTCTGTGTTTGTCTGTTTGAGTTAAATGTTTGGAAGATTCAGTTCCGAACCAAATTCCAAAGCTAGATCCTGGTTAGTGCTTCTCTCTCTCGTCGCGGCCCGGTGCAAACGGGATCCGTCTCGTCTCGGGTCGGGTCGTGACAAGCTTTTTTGGTATCAGAGCAATAGTTTTGGAATTTATGAATTGTGTGAAACAGAGCTATAGGATGTGATCAGTAAGTCTGTCTGGGGGGTAGTTTTGGTTTGTTCGGCTTTTTATTGTGTTGTTTTTGTGATAGTTTTCCGGATTTTCTGGATTTTTCTGTATGGATCAGCCAGACCCAGACATGACAGACGGGCAGAGTTCTAGTCAGGCAGCACCAGTGGGGAGTACAGCCCCAGTGGTCGGTGCTGACACACTTTCACAGTTTGCTACGCTTGTTGCTCAGATGATGAGCGAGACTCAGAGCAGAGCTTCTACTGTTAGATCTGATGATCTTGACAGACATTTGCAGTTATTTTTGAGGTTGAAACCTCCGAGATTTGAGGGCGCTGTTGAGCCCAGAGCAGCCGAGGAATGGCTGAGGAGATTGGAGAAGACCTTTGACGGAATGTAGTGTCTGTCAGACAGGAAGGTACCGTTGGCAGTTTTTCTGTTGGACGGAGAGGCTGAGCACTGGTGGGAAGGCCAGCAGGCAGCCAGATTTCAGGGTAGACTGAACTCTTTGATTACTTGGGAAGAGTTCACTGAGGTATTTCGAGATTGGTTTGTTCCTCCTTCTGCACGACAGCAGATGCAGGAGACTTTTCTGAGGCTTGTTCAGGGGAGCAAGACGGTGATGCAGTACGAGGCTGAGTTTACTGCATTAGCTAGGTACGCTCCACAGCTGGTTAGCACTTCTGCTGAGAGGTGTTATAGATTTCTGAGGGGATTGCGAGATACCTTGAGGCAGCCCCTGATACCGTTCCGGATCACTGAGTTCTCTAAGCTTGTGGAGCGAGCTCGTCTGATAGAGAATGATTTGATGGCTACTCAGCAGCGGTGGACTGCGAGTAGGAAGACATTTGGAAGTGAGGCTTCTGGCAGTGGTTCCTCTGGAAATAGGAGATTTGTTTCTGGTTCTGGATTTGGAGATTCCAGGAGGAGCGGAGGGTCATCTGGTACTGTTACCAGTACGACGAGTTCGGGATCAGTCAGTTCGGCACCTGTGTGCCAGAACTGTGGATGACGACACTTTGGCCAGTGCTATAGGATGGATGGTCTGTGCTTCCGATGTGGTCAGTCAGGACATCGGATTGCAGAGTGTCCACAGATGAGATTTGATCAGCGTTCGGAGTTCCGATCTGAGGGCTTTGTCAGACCTGCCGGTTCAGCAGCAGGAAGACCGAGGACTGTTCTTCCACGCCCTGAGGGATTTGCTGGTAGAAGTGGTGGTTCTAGTTCTGCACCACGGAGACCACCTATTGTTCAGAGGGAGCAGAGTAGTTCTGTTGCTTCAGCTCCTGTTCCAGTTCAGCCACGAGTTTACAGCTTGAGTCAGCAGGAGGCTCGAGATGCTCCTGATGTTGTGACAGGTACGATTTACATTTCTGATCAGCCTTGTTGTGTTTTGTTTGACTCTGGAGCGAGTCATTCTTTTCTATCCGAGCACTGTTTTGAGATTTTGCATTTGGACTCGTTTTTGCTTCCGGTTTCTTTGTCTGTGATTTATCGGCTGGGAATCCTTTGATTGCTCGACAGTTTTATTGTGTGAGATTGAGATTTCTGGCAAGAAGTGGAAATCAAGTTTGATTCGGTTGCCGATTTCTTCGTATGATGTGATTCTGGGCATGGATTGGCTGAGTCAGTATGAAGCCCAGATAGACTGTCTGAAGAAGCAAGTGAGTTTGCTTATGGCTATAGAGAGAGTTGTATTTTAGGGATTACGAGGTGTTCTCTCCAGTCTGATTTCTGTGTTGGAAGTGAGCAGGATGTGGAAGAAGGGATGTCCAGTATTTTTGGCTTCGGTGCGGGATCTGAACCTAGAGGTTGGTTCTGTTTCTGAGATCCCAGTGGTACGGGAGTTTGTTGATGTTTTTCCTGAGGAGTTGGTTGGTTTACATCCGGATAGAGATGTGGAGTTCTCTATCGATGTTTTTCCGGGTACCGCTCCGATATCGAAAGTTCCGTACAGGATGGCACCGAAAAAACTTTCTGAGTTGAAAGTTCAGCTTCAGGAGTTGGTTGACAGAGGTTTTGTACGTCCTAGTGTTTCGCCCTGGGGAGCACCTGTTTTGTTTGTGAAGAAGAAGGACGGTACACTCCGTATGTGTATTGATTACAGAGATTTGAACAAGGTCACGATAAAAAACAAGTATCCTTTGCCTCGGATTGACGACTTGTTTGATTAACTTTCCGGATCTTCGGTATTTTCGAAGATTGATTTGCGATCCAGATATTATCAGGTGAAGGTGAAGGAAGCTGATGTGGTGAAGACAACTTTTAGTACTCGGTACGGGAACTACGAGTTTTTGGTTATGCCTTTTGGGGTAATCAACGCGCCCGCTATTTTCATGGATCTGATGAATCGAGTATTCAGGGAGTATTTGGATCAGTTTGTGATCATCTTCATTGACGATATTCTAGTATATTCTGCATCTGAGGATGATCATGCCAGACATTTGAGGATTGTGTTGGAGACTTTGAGGAGGCATCAGCTGTATGCCAAGTTCTCCAAGTGTGAATTCTGGTTGAAGAGCATTTCATTTCTGGGGCATGTGATTGGCGGAGAAGACATTTCTGTAGATCCCCAGAAGATTCAGGTAGTTGCTGATTGGCCAAGGCCGACTACGGTATTTGAGGTACGTAGTTTCTTGGGCATGGCCGGGTATTACAGGAAGTTTGTGAAAGGATTTTCACAGATTTCGACGCCTCTGACGAGACTGACTCAGAAGTCAGTTCCTTTTGTTTGGACACCGGAGTGTGAAGCTAGTTTTCAGAGATTGAAGGATTGTTTGACTTCAGCTCTAGTACTAGCACTTCCGTCAGGTACGGAAGGATTTCAAGTGTTCAGTGATGCTTCACTGAAAGGACTGGGTTGTGTCCTGATGCAGCATGGTCAGGTAATTGCTTATGCATCTAGACAGTTAAAGCCACATGAGAAGAATTACCCGACACATGATTTGGAGTTAGCAGCAGTAGTTTTTGCTTTGAAGATTTGGCGTCATTACCTGTATGGCGTCATATGTGAGATCTTTACTGATCATAAGAGCCTGAAGTACATTTTTACTCAGAAGGATCTGAATCTGAGACAGAGAAGGTGTCTCGAGTTGATCAAGGACTATGATTTGACTATTCAGTATCAGCCTGGTAAGGCGAATGTGGTAGCGGATGCTTTGAGCAGGAAGTCTTCTGGCTTATCAGGTATGCAACTTACTTTTGATGACTTCCTGATTCGTGATTTGGAATGATTGCAGTTGGAGGTGATTTTTTCCAGTGATTTGGATTTGGCTCAGATGTGTATTCAGTCTACTTTGGAGACAAGGATTCAGGAAGCCTAGAAGTCAGATTCTGATTATTCGAAGTTGATTGCACAGATTGGATCTGGTAAGACTCCTGAACTTTGAATTTCTGATTCTGGTGCTATTTTCTGTAAGAACAGGTTGTGGGTACCTGTGTTTGGAGATTTGAGGCAGGAGATTCTGTATGAATCTCATCATTCAGGCTACACTGTACATCCAGGCAGTGGTAAGATGTACGCTGATATGAAGCTTTTGTTTTGGTGGCCTGGAATGAAGAAAGATGTGGCAGAGTTTGTGTCAAGATGCGAAGCCTGTTAGTTGGTGAAGGCAGAGCATCAGCGATCAGGTGGATTGTTGCAGTCGTTGCCTATCCCTGAGTGGAAATGGGAGGAGGTAACTATGGACTTTGCGATGGGTTTCCCTCGATCTAGACAAGGGCACGACGCCATTTGGGTGGTTGTGGATCGATTGACGAAATCCACTCATTTTCTTCCGATTAGACAGACGGATTCAGTTGATTGCTTGGCACGGATATATGTGAAGGAGATAGTCAGATTGCACGGTGTGCCTCGCGTGATTATTTCTGATCGAGATGGACGTTTTACTTCCAGACTTTGGAAAGGCATTCAGCAAGGCTTGGGTACGAAACTGCATTTCAGTACAGCCTTTCATCCTCAGACAGATGGACAGTCTGAGAGGACTATTCAGGTGCTGGAAGATCTGTTGAGACTTTGTATTCTGGACTTTAGCGGAAGCTGGGAAGATCATATTCCGCTGATTGAGTTTGCTTATAACAACAGTTTTCAGTCCAGTATCGGTATGGCACCGTACGAGGCTCTGTATGGCAGGAAGTGCCGTACTCCTTTGACTCTGACGGAGGTCGGAGATAGACAGGCTTTGGGGGCCACTTTTGCTGATGAAACCGCTCAGAAGATCAGTTTGATTAGAGAAAGATTGAAAGCTGCTCAAGATCGATAGCAGAAGTATTACAATCAGAAGCAAAGGTTTGTCGAGTTTCAGGTTGGTGACTTTGTGTATGTCAAAGTCAGTCCGATGAAGGGTGTGAGCAGATTTGGTCAGGTGAGCAAGCTTAGTCCAAGGTATGTTGGACCTTTTGAAATTTTGGAAAGGATTGGAAAAGCTGCTTACAGATTATTGCTTTCTGATTCTATGCCTGATGTGCATAACGTGTTTCACGTATCCACTCTGAGGAAGTGGGTATCCGACTCTGGAAAGAAGGTATCAGTTGATGAGGTTGAGATTCAGGAGAATCTGGCGTACAAGGAAGAGCCAGAGTTGATTTTGGCGTACGACGTCCGAAAGTTAAGAAATAAACAAATTCTGATGGTTAAAGTCCAGTGGAAGCACCGGACTGCACGGGAAGCGACGTGGGAGAAGGAGTCTGACATGAGACAGTCGTACCCGTACTTGTTTGACTGAGATTGGATTGGTTAATGTCGAGGACGACATTTTTCTGAGTTGGGTATATTGTAATATCAAGATCTGCTCCAGGATCATCCAGGATGATCTGGGATCGTCCTGGGACGATCAGTTTAGAATGTGCTCCAGAATTTGCCCAGATTCGTTCCAGGTGATTTTCTATAGGCATCGTCCAGGCCGATCGAGGACATCGGCCAGGCCGATTGGCACTGTAGAATATATCGGCCAGACAATAGCCCTGGGAGCTGTCTAGGATGATCCTTTTGGTCGGAACGTCCCGGGACGATCTGGCGATCGGCCGGGCCGATCTGGCGATCGGCCGGGCCGATCTGAAGATGATTTAAGGGAAATCTGTCATTTGAAGAGAGAGAAATTTAATAAAAATAAATATCTGATTTTCGATCTGAGGAGAGAGAAAAAGAGAAAATTTGGAAAAGTTGATTTCGGGAAGACGCGGAGCGGTTTTCGTTCGAAGAGACTGTTGAGGATATTGCTGTGCACGAGGTAAGGCACATTCCGCCTTTCTCAATTTTCAGAACCGTCGTGTTTGGCGGTATTTTCTGTCCGGATTTTTTTTCCGTTAGCAATTTTCGTTCGTATCTTTTGATCGGTTCAGTTTTTACCGCGTAACTTTTTGTATATCATTGCCGTGCCGGGTGTGCACGTTTTGACTATATTTTGAAGATTTTTGTCCGGGTACTTTTGATTCGACTGTGTTTTTAGTCGACTGGATTTTTCTGTGAAATTGGAAATTATCTTTGCAGTAGAATAAAGGTTCTGAAATGTTGATATCTGTATTTTGTGCGAATTTGGTAAATTGTTATTTTCAGGAAAATTGTGTAAATTCTGTATACTGCCGTTGTGCTGCCTGATTTTTGGGTAATTTCTGTTTTGTCCGGAAATCTTCTGATTTGATATGCTATCTGTATATGCTATAAAAAGGGAGTTATAAGGGGCCTGGATCCTATGAGATTCAGTTAGTGTCTGGGAAATCTGAAATGAGCTCAATATGAAATCTGATATTTGTTCTGTTCCGGATCCGAGGAAATCTGTTTAGGTGCTATAAGCACTATTTATGTATTCTGATGCTATAAGCACATCTGTTCTGGTGCCGTGAGCATAAAGGGAGGCATAAGGGGCCTGGATCCTATGAGATTCAGTCAGTGTCAGAGAATTTAGCTATTAATTAAATATCTGATATCTGATATATGATTCTGAAATGATTTTGTTCTGTTCCGATATGATTTGTACGATTCTGATTCTGTTGATCTGATATGTCTGATCTGTTCTGTTTCTGATTTGATACGACTTCTGTTTCCGTACAGTTCTATTTGATTTGATATCTGTCCGATTCCGTTTTGATTTTTGTACGGATTTGTCTGATGTTTTGGTTTTGAGATTCTGAGGATTTTGATTGGAGGTTTGTTGCTTTACTGAGCTGTTGAGCTCACCCTTGCTTTCTGGTGGTTTTCAGGTTCTGGGAAAGGGAAGGAAGTCTAGGATTAGATTTCAGAGTCTGATCAGTATAGGTATTGTTTTGTACCTTTTGATTTTTGTACAGTCATGGCTTTTCTGTTCTGTCTTTCTTTCTGTCTAAAAGCCATGTACTGTATTTGTAGATGATTGTTTTGAGGAAAAGAAATGATAGATCTTTTGTTCCGCTGCATTTGATGTTTTAGTAGCTCTGTCTGTGTTTGTCTGTTTGTGTTAAATATTTGGAAGATTCAGTTCCGAACCAAATTCCAAAGCTAGATCCTGGTTAGTGCTTCTCTCTCTCGTCGCGGCCCGGTGCGAACGGGATCCGTCTCGTCTCGGGTCGGGTCGTGACACTAAGTTTAACACTTTAATGGCAAAGGAAATTATAAACAACACTTAGCTCAATTTAAAATGACTTATAGAAATATTGGAGGCATTGATGCTCTACTATTCTATTTATTTATTAGTAGTTTGACTGCGACGGCTTTTGAATGGTATATTAAACTTCCTAATAATTTTGTCAAGATTTTTATATAATTTAAAAATATGTTCATGAAAACATTCGTCAGTACCGACAAGACTACTATTGCGGACCTTGCCTTAGAAAAATGAAAAAATGGTGAGTCAGTATCAAAGTACATCACTCATTGGCATAATATGAGTATGAAATAAGAAAAATAATTGGAAGAGGAGCACATCGTTCAACTGCTAATGGAAAACATTGATGATAAGATGTTATCATTTTTATACATAGACTCAATCAATAGTTATCAGGAGCTACTAGACAGAGTAGCTAAATTTGAAATGTTTAATTTATATAAGTCTGAATATCATCGAGATAAACCTCAAAAAAATAAGGCTATGGACATTAGAAGAGACGAGATATATTTTGCATCATCTTTAAGAATTGATAAAGAAAAATAATATACTCCTAAATATGATAAAGGAAAGAAGTATGTCAAGCCTAAACCCCAGTCAAAATTAGTATTGAGAGGAAATGACAAGCCTCAAACTTTTTGTAATGGAGAAGAACATTCAAGGCTAAGAATTTGTGATCGTGTCACATCCCTTAAAGAAAAAATGAATAAAGAATACTATTTTAAATGGAAAACTATGGAAAAATTATTTAAGAAATCCCTTAATGTTGGTCTTAAATTACTATAGTGTAAAAGACCAAATAAGCTGATCAGAAAGATAATCCAAATTATTGCTCGTATCTCCTAATTATTAGTCACCTTATTGAAAATTGTTGTCTTCAAAGATTAGCTTGAAAAGAAATACAGAGATGGTGAATTCATGATATCAAATAGCATTTTAGTTCACCTAGAAAAGGAATTTATAAAGGTGATTATATCTTTGCCTATACCATTAATTAAGAAAGGTGAAAAACTAAATAAAAAAATGGTTCCATAAAAAGAGGAATGACAGACCGAAATCTCCTAGAAAATAATAAAGATGATCAAAGAATTAGGAGTCCCTGGTATAAAATAGAAATCTTATACAAACGAGTGTTTGAATTAAAAGAAAATTCAAATTCAGGTGCATTTACTTCCAAGTCATTGACTCGAAGGCATGTTAATATGAAATGGTCCTATAAGGCATCCTCCAAGAAGTCCAATAACTTGAATAAGCACAACAAGAAGAAAAAGAAGAAAACTGTACTTCAAAAGATCATCACTAATTTGGAGGATTATCATCAACCATTAAGGTGGCCTATAACACTTATAGCTTTTATGTCCGAACTTCAAATAGACTAATTAGAAGTGGAAGATGATGAACAAGAAGATGAAGAATCACTCCATGTAGAAACATATCGAGTCGTCTCAATAAAATTGAATGCATGCCAAAGAAATTTTTTTGAAGATCACGATAGGGATCAGACGACAATGTATCCTACAAAAATGAATAAGAAAGATGAACCTAAAAATATTATATCAGTTAAAAAAAATTATGCTGATAAAATAATATCTAAGTTATGTCTGATGGTGTTGCAAGTATATAATAACTCAGAAGAAGAGTTATATTTTCCAAGTGATGTTGAGTCAAACAAACAAATAGCTTCATGCATGGAGTGTGCAAAACTAAATGAAGACTCTAAACATACAACAAAATCTTCTAAAGAAAATAAGATTGACCCTAAGGAAAATACTTCATCAAATGAGGCTAAGTCAAATGAAGTGGCTCAAGTACAATTATGAAGAGGTAAAGTGTTGTCACCACCACTAAAAAAGGGGTTATCAAACATTGATAAGAAAAGGATATAGTCATCAACAAAGAAATCATCCCTAAAGATCATAAGAAGATATAAGATACAAATAAAATGGTATAGTATAATATCATTTCCTATTTAAGAAAATCCCAACAAAGCTCAATGTATATGAAGCTCTTCTAATATCAAAAGATCTTTTAGAATCTTGATATAGGTTCTCAAAAATCCAGAGAGATATGAAACATATTTTGCAGAAATATATTTGAACGAAGTTCTTCATGCTAGAAATGAACATGTTGTTACATTCTCTAAAGAAGATCTCATATTAGGAACAACAAAACATAATCGTACTCTATATATCGCAATAGAAAGTGACGGAAACATAATAAAGAGAATCTTGATTTACCCTGATTTTTTTATAAACCTCATGAGTTTGTGCACACTAAGATCATTATCCCTAGATATTTAATATCTTGTGCCATATAAACTTATGGTGCACGACTTTAATGAGAAAGGAAAAAACTGTAGGGTCATTTGTTGTTCCCCTTAAAATTGGAGAACTATATATAGAAGCCAAATTTTATATTATTAATGTATACACTTCATTCAAGGCACTCTTGGGCAGACCTTAGCTCCATGAGAAAGGTCTTATTCCATCAATTATGCACCAATGCATGAAATATCTAAAGAATGGAGAAGAGTTACAGATTTCTGGAGATATACAATCCTTCGCAATCAATGAAGGAAAAATTTATGATGATGCAAAATACTTCATTCCAAATGAAGTGAAGCTAATAAAATCTTTTACAGTTGAAGCATCTATCTTATGGAGTACAAAATAACCCCAATAAGTCAAGAAAAAGCAGGCAGAAAGAAAGAGCATGACACCAAATCTTCCTAAAAGGGATAATACATTGCCTAAATCAAATAAAGATATACTTCATTTAGGAAGTGACATAGAAGAAGAAGATGATACCTCAAATACCTACAAGCCTAATAGTACAAATAGGGAGTCATATATTGTTTCAAGAAAAATGAATAATATGTCATTTTCAGAAAATACTTTTGTAGTTATATTGATTCCTCCATAATATTTTAGAGAAATCGTATCCCAAGGGGTTCATAATGTTAAAGAGCTTAAAATATTTTATGTACCTCCCCTACGTAGAAGTTGTTCATCGAGAAGCTTGTTTTATAAATTTGGAGAGTATCAAGAAGGGAATATCGATGGACTTGGGAATTTCAATGAAGATGCAGAGATAATTCCTATAAAAATGCCTAGATATTATCCAAAATGAATTCAACAAATGATACAAAAAATTAGAGTTCATAATAGGGTTACTTGGCAACAAGCACTTTTCTTTCAAAGAATGTGGTGTCAAGAATTATCAAAGATGAGTAGTCGTGATACAAAAGGCCTTAGATTTATCATAGTAGAACATACTTAGAAAAAATATATTTTATATGATAATTGATAAATGTCTAACTATTAAAAATGCATATACAAATGAAGAGAAAGATATGGAAGCTAAACTTACACCAGAAGAACTTGAAGATAGTGGACATGGCGCTATTATGGATGAGATGAAGGAAATAAACTTGGGAACCGATGAGGAACCAAATCCGACCTTTATTATTGCTCTTCTCTTTAAGAATAAATTTGAAAAAATAAAAATATTACTCAGTGATTTCAAGTCCCGCTTTGGTTGGACATATAATAAAATGTCAACTTATCCCTTGATATATTTGTTCAAAAATTAGCCATCAAACTTAGTGCAGTACCTATTAAGAAAGCTCCAAGACAAATATGGTTAGAGATTGAAGAGCAAGTGATCAAAGAAATCAAGAAGCTTATCAAAGTAGGTTTCATTCGAGAAGAAAAATATGTTGATTGGATGTTAATATTGTCCCAATGAAAAAGAAGAATGGATAAATTCATCTATGCATCGATTTTTGAGATCTTAATAAGGTGTGTCCAAAAGATGACTTTCCTCTTCTAACATCAAAATTATTAGTTTACAATACGTCCAATGATGATATATTCTCATTTATGGATGGGTCGTCTGGATATAATCAAATCAAAATGGCACCTAAAGATGAAAAACATTCTTCTTTCAGGACTTCTATCAATATATTTTATATACAGACATGCCCTTTGGCTTAAAGAATGCTAGAGCTACATAGCATAGAGTTATGACACATATAATTGATGAGCTTATCCACTAGAAGGTTGAATGCTTTGTGGATGATCTTATTTTAAAAATTATATATAAAAAGGTAGCCTTGGAGATTTGAGAATTGTATTTGAAATGATTAGAAAATTCAATCTAAAAATGAACTCAATCAAATGTGCTTTCGAAGTTTCCCCAAAAACGTTTCTTTGGTACATTATATGTCATAGAGAGATTGAGGTTGATTCTAACAAAGTCAAGGCAATTATAGAAATATCGGCTCCAAAAACTCTATGTCAGCTTTATTCTGTACAAGAATAAATTACATTTATACATCGGTTTATCTCAAATCTATCAAGCTGATATCAAGCATTTGCAAAGCAGATGAACAAGAATGCTCATTTTAAATGGGTTGATGAATGTCAAGAAGCTTTTGATAGTATCAAGAGTTATCTATTAAGTCCTGTTGGTGGAATTTTGAAAACTAGTTTTGAAAATATTGATTTTCTTTGGGAGTTAAAGTTAAATTCTAATTCTAAAGTCGAATCTTCTTGTTAGAAAGAATATATCACCTCGAAAGATGAAAATAAAATTTCATAACGATGTTCACATTTAGAATTATGAAATTCATCTTGAATATCGTGACCGGATGCTAAAGAGAACTTTATACGGCCCCGAAGGGTCAAAATGAGGTTCAACTGAATATCCAGCTACAATATTCAAGAAGTGTGATCGTTAGGTTCACATCCAAAGCCTTATCAAAGAAAGATATATCTCCCCGAAAGGATAAAATATCATTCGATGATAATTCTTTGAATATGATAATAATGATCACTAATATTTTAAATTTTCCCAAAGAAATCCAAATTGAGTTTTGAAAATCAATTTTTAAAATCAGGTGCGTGTGTGGTTCTAAATCTCCTACGAGCGCAAGCCCTCGTAGTTAATTACATCGTAGGGAGATAGAATCCCCTTCCCACGAAAACTCTCGATTAAAATAAAACAAAATTTTGTTAGATATTCTAGGAGTAATATCAAAAATTGAATAGAATCTTTTAGAGAATCAAAAGGGAGTGGATCAAAATTGAACAGTTATTAACAGAATCGAAGGAAGAGAGGTAGGGACACTTTGAGATTCCGAAACCATCCAGAAGTGTCCCGACCTAGTCTAAATGTTGGGCTTTACATTTTAGGATTGAAAAAGAAATTTAATTTGAGTTGGACATTTTATTAGAAATTTGGGACTATATTCCCGAAATTGGGGTCTTATAATCAAAGATCTGCCCCGGATCCTAAATCTAATTTGGATGCTAGACCACAGTCGCCCGAACCTAACTAATGTAGTACAGAACCTGGTCTTACCCTGGTCTGGATTGGGGAGCCAGCTCACCACCTAATCGATTTAAAAGAGATGAGTCTGATCTTTTTATGAAAGAGTGGTAGGGACGTTGTACTTAAAGTTTTGGAGAATTGGGGCCGACATCTAGAAATTTTCCTAATTGGCCCCTTTGACTTATGTTGGGTGCTAAAATGCTAAAACTGATGCATTTAAAATTTTTGACTCTTTTAATTTGTATCTAATGCAATGCATGCTAGTTAACAACCTCAAATCAAGTATGCTTGAAATTTTAAAAACAGGCTTAGAAAATAATTTTTAGAAGACTTGACTTCCCCAGGTCCGGCACCTCGTCCTCATAGGTCAGACTATTCGGACTCTACCCGCAGGTGGGGAAGGGTCTAAAACAAGAAAAGAAAGAGTGCAAAAATATGCATGCGACCCCGGGGGCGATCCCCGACTAATTCCCTAGATTCGTTATCTTTCTATGTTATTTAGACTCACTAAAATTTTAGACTTTTAAAGTTATGAATATAAAACTTTCACACCCTCACGAGCTTCACGTATCCAGGCAAAAATAAAAGCGGCACACAATCGCAAAAAACTAAGAAAAACAGGCAATCCTAAAGGCAATCAATTCAACACATTGAATATTAATTAATTAATTAATAAATGTCCATAGGCAAAGTTGCCTTGCTTATTACAAACTAGAATTTTGCAGAAAGTAAAGTGGTCGGGCACCACTGACAACAACCCGGATTCTAAACCTAGTAATGACGCAAGTAGTTTTGAGTGGGATATTCTCAATCTTCAAATCTTTAGTCTTGTTCTTATTTGGGCTCATTTTGCTTCAAGCTCCTTTGATTCTTCGTCCTGGACTACCCAAATGGATAAGAGGGCAATTCCTTTAAGGGGAAGGCCACTCTTTCCTCTTTGGGTAGGGAGGAGTATGGCCCAAATTTGAATCTCCAAATAAAAAAGGTCTACTTCCCTTAGGGGCATCCTTTTCTCTTCAGAGTCCAAGCTTTGGACCTATATATCCCAACTCAAAGTTGACTTTCACAACACTTAATAATTACACAAATTACATTTATTTGAAAATAAAATCTAGACTGACCTGCAGGGTTATCCTAAGCAGTTAATAAATAAGATGCAGTTATTCCCAAGCAGTTATATATATGCATAAAAGAAAGTAAAACACACTGGCCACGCTCTTTTTATTTGGGGGCTTTAGCAGCTGAAGCACCTGTGCAAGCAGTTATGATAATTGATAATAATTTTTTTATTGATTTAGCCCCCTTTTATTACCCTGCATGAGCGTGGCCACCTGCAAAAAATTATGTGAACATCCAGATCGTACCTAACCTAAGGGTAATCTAGTTGCCAAACACATCAGTCCATCCACAGAGTGTAGAAAAGTAAACAGACACAGCAAGGCAAGTTCATCCACAACATGCAGTGAAAACCATGTAAAATCCGACACACAGTAGTAAAGTAAACACCGGCCTAACCTAGATCTAGAGTTGGTTGTCCTAACACATCATCTAAAGTGTGTGTGAAAGGTCGTGTGGCTGGGGTAGATCCTAAAGAGGGTGATTAGTTAGAGTTGTCTAGAAAAGTTCTAAATTTGTTAAGGCTCAAAAGGGGATTTTGGTTAAAATTTAAATATTAATAGATTAAGAATTTTAATTAAACATATTTTAAAAGTTAATTGACTACTACCTTTGTTTTGCACCGGAACGTGAAGTTTATTTCACCTTCCTTGGGGCTAAGCTAATAGTCTCGTAGGCCTGGGTTACCCAGTAGCAATCGGGGTTGATTAAGTTATTTTAAATTTGTTGGAATTAAAGGAGTGGATTGATATTAAAGGGAGTTGATTACTGATTTTAGTGGGTTGGTTGAGAATTTTAATGACCTATTAGAAGAATTTTAAAGGTTGGAGAAATTAACATGTTTTAAAGAGTTATCTGGATACACTAACTAAGGGGTTGAAGTTCGGCTTTCAAAACTAGAGTTAATCTTAAGGGTTTCAGATTTTTAATAAATACTAGACTTAGTTATGAGTTATTAGACAGGTGGCACACTCAAGTTGGAGTTTTCTATAAAAAGTTATGATTTTTAGAAGTTTTGGCCCGTTCTGACCTAAGGTCACCTAAGATGCTGATTCCTTGGTTTTAGCTAAATTATGAAGGTTTGATGTTTCTAGGAAGTGATGAATTCTAATTGAAGTCACTATCCACTAAGTTGATTAATCAAAATTTTTCTATAGTTAAGAGTGAATTTTAGGAATTTTACACACTCGTAGGGATTATCAAGTTACTACGACTGAGGGGTCTGCTTAAGGATTTGAACCCAAATGAGCCCTAAACTCCTTGGGATCAATTCCAAAGGTCATAAATGACCTAAGGACAGATCAACAAGAGTTCAAGACCCTTTTGGGATTTTTAGGATTAATTAAAATTGGTTAACCCTTTGATTTATCTAATGACTAAATTAAAATCAATCTAGAGATAAATTTAAGAGGGTTTCAATTCTTATTGATTAGGGGATTAACTAGGGACAATTATGGACATCTTA
Organism: Dendrobium huoshanense; assembly: GCA_016618105.1. NCBI lineage: Eukaryota > Viridiplantae > Streptophyta > Magnoliopsida > Asparagales > Orchidaceae > Dendrobium > Dendrobium huoshanense. The sequence continues at coordinate 47,057,816 of CM028348.1, forward strand.
ATGGATTTTATAAATTAAGAATAGTTCATTATCAATTGATTAGGGTTAAGGCTATTTCTAGGAACGATTTTTTTTTAGGCTCCTACTTGGGGAACCAAATGAACTCCAAATTTGATGTAATTTGGACCATAGGATCACCTAAACCTAAGGACTAAACCCACCAAATTTGAGCTCAATTGGAATACTCTAAGGTGGTTAACTAAACCACCCAAGGTGAGCTCTAAGTCACCTTCAAATCACTATAGGGGTATATCCTAAGCTTGGATTGGGGCAAAGTTAGTGGCTCTATACTCCTTATCCTACACATCATCATCACACCAAAAATCACACCCTAAGTCCCATTGGATAGGTCTATATCCCTTCTTGAATTTAAGGGTCAAACCATGACCCTTAAACTTAAAAATTAGGGAAAATGCCCTTGACAATTTAAAATGGAGAGATAAAATTTGGACATGTCAAAAACATGTCCAATTTCAATCTCCCAAAACTCCAGACCTGGTGGACATGTATTTAAAAAGTAATTAAATAAATTCAAAAAATGCTCAAACTAAATTAAACCTAATATTGACCTAACCAAGGTCTGGAACAATAGGGCTTTTGTAGTGCTCCCTGAGACCTTTCCAATGAGCCTAAGAATACCTAATTTGGACAAGTATGCAAGGAGTTATGAATTTTTGAAGATCCCTTGAATTTCTGGATTTATTAATCCGGCAATTACACAGTCAGCAGCCGTTACCACGCGTCGTGCGTCGATTCGCCAGGCAATGATTGGCGCTAATGGTTAACGGCAGGTTTAATGACAGTTGTTGGATGGCGGATCAAACGGCTGAGATTAACAACGCTCCGATACCGCGGGATTTAATCCGAGCCGTTGATCAAGATCAACGGCTGGGATTTTGTCTTCAACCTCCCGCTTGTTATCCGAGACCGCGGGGCTTCTTCGGCTTGATCCGGGCGATCCCGCCGGTGAACTCCAATGAAATTTCACAGGGAGGATTAGGATGGTGGGAACATTCAATCCAACGGTGGAAATCCGTTGGGGTGAAGGTTTCCTTCACACTTGACCAAACTACCGAGCTAGGGAGCTCGAGATGGAGAGATTACCGCAGAGAAGGCCTCAACGAATGAGCTTCTCTATCAGGGAGCTTCAGGGGAAGGTGGTGAATAGTTCTCCTTCAGGCGTCGGGATCGACGGACGGCCGGAGGTGCGACTTTGAGCGGAACGCTGAAGGCTTTCACAGGCGCATAATCGAACTGAAGGAGGGATCAGTCTCTGCGCTCGAAGGAAGCTTCTGGGAGTTTGAAGGAGCTCTGAGAATTGAATCAGAGCGAATGCCAATGCCCCGTGAAGTCTGGCAAGCTCAGGGGTATTCAGCCACCCTTCGGGAGCTTGGACGGTCGGGATTGAACAGGGGAAGGCTCGGATCGCTGCCAGGTGGACGATGGCGATGTCCAGGGGGGATCATGGAGATCAAACTGGTGGGCAGCATCCTTGAGCCAGGAATTGTCTGGGGGGACCACCGGAACTCAAATTCCATTGGCTCCGACCGCGCCGGCCATGGTCTGGGTCGGGTTGACCGGGGGAGACCGATGGGGACATGCTGGAGCCAAGGGCGAAGTCAATTTGGCCTGAGGAGGCCTTGATCAAAACTGGTGGTTGGTTGGACCCAAACTTGCTCGGTTCGAGTTGAATCGAGCTCGATCTAGGTCAAGTCAGACCCTGGGTTTGGTATGGGAGATAGGTCTGGGTCTGGTGCACCCAATGCAAGTGGAATTTGGATCCAATTTGATCTGGGTTAAAAGATGGCTCGGGTTGATCCAAATCTGCTCGGTTCGGGTTGATTTGGGCGCAACCCAGGTCAGGCTAGACCCTGGGCTTGAGGTGGGAAGTGGGTCTGGGTCTTGTGGACCTAATGCAAGTGGCAATTGGGTCCAATTTGATTTGAGCTGGAAGATGGCTCGAGTCCAGGTGTTTTTGGCTACTTTGGGTTAGCCTAACTCTTGAACCAAGGCTAGCCCAAGGCCATGGGCTGGCTGGAGGGGGTGATTGGAACTAGGGCACCTA